>JADRCD010192509.1:16887-46007 GCA_019843815.1 Montemys delectorum
GAAAGAAAGAAAGAAAGAAAGAAAGAAAGAAAGAAAGAAAGAAAGAAGGAAGAAAGAAAGACAGAAGGAAGGAAGAAAGAAAGAAAGACAGAAGGAAGGAAGCAGAAAAAAAGACTCAGATGTAACAATATTCTGACTAGGTTTTGAAATTAAACATGGAAAAAGAACTTCCTAAAATTTTTTAAAGGTTTCATAAGCCATTAAAGAAAGGCAGGACACTTACAATCATATGCACCTAGACTTTTCCTTAACACAAGAATTCTCTTAACTCCATTATACTCTCCATGGTATTCCAAAAGCTTTTTCATGCCATTAAATGTTCATGCATCTCATTTTTAGGCAACAGCTCTAACAGCCTGTCCCCTCAGGTCGACCTCAGGGGTCCGCCTGCAATTCAGATGCCATCTGATAACACTGTTATCTTTTGGGTTGGTTAAAGCAAGTGGTCTGCTGAGTTAACAGATTCTGAAAGTGCTTTATCTATTGGTCACAGATGTTAGTTCCAACATAGGGGGGAGCAAGGAATGGAGGTTGTTCCTAATCCATTCAGGAGGCTAAGTTAGCTCAAGATAAGGAAATTAGGCTCTGAACCTGCAACAACCCAACCTCTCCCGTATCACTTAAGTTCTAATTAGTCAGTCAGCCTTTGCAGACGCAGCTTTTTCCCAGGAAACTCTCATTCATATGGAGGAGGGGGTGTCAAACTATTTGTATGTTCACCATATACAAAGGTTTAAAAACTACAAATACTGAGTCTGAAAGAATGACTTAGCAATTAAAAGCCTAGGCTTCTCTTCCAGAGAACGGGAGTTTGGGTCTCAGCACTCACACTCACAACAGTAACTCCAGTTCCAGGGGTCTAAGGCTTTCTTCTGACTTCTGCAGGCACCAGGAACACACGTAGTGCACAGACATATGTACAAGCAAGCCACTGAAACACATAAAAAGATATAAAAATCCAAACGTAACTATGTTATTGATAACATATCATCATTGACTGCACACCATACCTCAGGAGCCGTGCTGAATTTTTTTTAATCTGAAATAACTTACAATCCTACCATAAACCATGAATTAAGATACTATTCCAGCCATGTTTTCATGAATGAAGGAACAGGAGTTCACTAAAGCTGAGTATAACTTTCTCTAAGTGAAGCAAGAATTAAGAAAGGACAACGGTAATTCAGCATTGTTGGGGTAGGAGTGTCAGTCTCTGAAGTGGTGTAACCACTAGTGGATGCCCCTGCTCCGTTAAATAACCTCCTATCCACTCGCAGCAAGAAACACTCGTGAAACTCAGCAGCCACACACAAAGAAGACGTGGAAGAAGGAGGGAATTTTTGAGAAGAAAGGCTCTAGTAGGAGAGATGTGAGGGGAGGGGAGGTGGAAATGACTAAGCTTCATTATATGAGATTATTGATCAATAGGAACAAATTGTACACAGGAACCATAATTACATAGATGAAGGCTGAGAGTTTTATCATTTTTGATAATTTTTGAAGTGTTCAAAATTTTTGGAGTTTTGGTTTGTGTGTATGTATGTGGGCATGTGCATGTAAGCACAGTTGCTCATAAAGGCCAGACGCACTCTATCCCCTGGACTTGGAGTTACAGGCAATTCTGGGATACCTAATGTGGGTGCTGGGAACCAAACTTCAAAAGCAGTCTGTTCTGTTAACCTGGGGCACCTCTCTAGCCCCATGTTTTAAGAAAACATTAATGTCTTCCATGGCACGCAAAGTTAAACACTCTAGAACTGTGCCGTAATAGTTCACATCCCACCTGCCACTCAGAATATATCCTCAAGAAGTAAGCAATGTGAAAACAATGATGTGGATGCAGTCAGATGTTTTCAGTGAACATACCAGATGTAACATGAATTTCTCCCCAAATAAAAACACATAATACATAATAAAGTTTATAGGACTTATTTTACTTTGGAATATGTATTTTGCTCTTTCTATTTTAGTATGTAAATTTGTAACATTTTTGATGGACACATATTTATTGACTTAATGAACCATGACTTTGAGCACTCTACCATTCTAATTTTTAGACTAGTCCAAGTTTTCTATTTTAAAAGACTTTTTTTGTCAAGAATCCTGTGAGTTATAGATTTTACACTACCTGTAAGGAAACAAGTTAAGCCAACCAAAGTTTTCTGGATGCTAATATAAGATGTAAGTCTCCTGGGTCAGAGACAAAGGTTTCTATTATTTAGAACACAGCAGGAAATAAGAACTTTGTCTTCATGTCAGTTTTTCTGGCCCTCTGAGTCCCAGGACACATTGGTCAAGTATATACTGGGAAGGCAATGAGTTTATGTTACAACTGGAGCACCCCAAGCTTAGGAAAAACCTAACTTTTTATAATTGTACAAATTTTCCTCTAGAGGGCTATGTAGTTCTCTCTCTCTCTCTCTCTCTCTCTCTCTCTCTCTCTCTCTCTCTCTCCTATCTCTGTCTCTTACTGTCCCTGTCTGTCTCTCTGTCTCTGTCTCTTGTATATATGTGTGAATATGTATGTGTGGTTGGTGTGTGTGTGTGTGTGTGTGTGTGTGTGTGTGTGTGTGTGTGATTGCTGTGTGTATGTATAGGTGCACTTACTCTCATGGATGCATGTGAAGCCCAGAGGTCGACATTAGGTATATTTCTTTAGGAACTTACCTTAATTTTTGAAACAGGTCCTCTCATGAAACTTAGAGCTCACAATTCCATCAAGCCACTTGGATTTACCTGTCTCTAAACCTCACCCCAGCGCTGGGGTAGCAGATAGACCCCACTGTACCCAGCTTATACATGGGTTCTGGAGATCCGAGCTCAGGTCCTCATGTTTATGCAGACAGCACTTTACCTACAGAACCATCTCCCAAGTCTTGTTTCTCAAATCCTTTAGGCAGCAAACTCCTCCACTAATGCAAAAAGAAATGCACTCTCTGCATGTCCATGCTATCCCCACATGAAGAACACTGCAGAACAAGAGGCTGCCAATGCTGCTATTCTCAACATGTGCAGAAGCATAAGAGCTCCAACAGGACACGTCTTCCTACAATTTCAGAGTGTCGTTCAGGCTCTCAGTGCTGCCCCCGTTGCTATGTATTTGGTTAATATACTTCCATTTTGTGAATGATAGTATAGTGAAAAGACAATGAGGATTTGAATAAAGTACAAGTCAACTCTAATATTGATTTATTTAGAGAGTTATCTGAATGGATGTTCTTCTTGTGTTTTTAGCTGTGGGATTTTGACTAAGCCAAATTTAAGTTTACCTTTGTATATAATTGTAACATTGTTATTATATAAAACAATAAACCATTGTAACCTACATGAATACACTTTTTAAATAGCTAGTAAATAAAAACCTTTTATTTTTGAAAAAAATTTTCTAGCAGTTGGATAATTGTCATTTTCAGCAAGGGTGAGATATAACCCAGCATGGCTTCAAATTAACAAAATAGTTCCTAAGTAACATCAAACTAAATCTCCTGGAAACACTGCAGTGACAAAACCCTATCACTGATCGATCTACTAAGCATATGCATGTGTGATGAAATAAAACTAATTCTTTTAAGCTAAGTAAAATTGTGTACCACTGGGTAAAGTGTCGTGTTTGTTTGAAAACAGCCATGTTTAGCTGAACTTATCTTCACCACGCCTCTGCATCAGCTTAGTTCACTCTTGATGTCACTCAGAGATTACTTTCTAGTTGTATCTGGACACACTGATATCTCAACATTGAGATATCTTAAAAATTTGAAGTAGAACATGTTCATAAGATGCCATATGAATTTCAAGGACTTAGAAATATCTGACCTCTTAAGAAAACAGGGATAGGTTAAAATTTACCAAGAGCTTAAATTATTATGAAAGACCACAGGTCACCGACAAAGAAAGGCTGACCCCTGGCACGCAGAAACCATGAAGACACACTTCGATTGGAAACTATGACAGAGTCAGCTAGGTGAGGGCAGTGACCACAACATTCCTCCCAAAACCCTGGACTGTGCAAGTACTGCTAGACCACAATGGAAGCTGTTTCCCACAGAGCCCTCCATGTGCTTATTTTGGTGAAGCCACTAAAATGTAAGTCAGAAATCATATAATTCTCAACAGAAGCCCAGAGAACATGAACACCAAAGAATTTTAACTATTTCCAAAAATTCAACAAGCCATCCAAATTCATTCATTTAGCAATATCTGTCCAGTGCCAACAATGATCAAGGAATTTGCGATTCCAGTAATCAAGTAGGAGGATGATGAGCAGTGTCTTTCCTATGAAGTCCTCAGACTGTATACTTTATTGTGGGGAGAGAATATGAAAAGGAGGATATGTAGCTTTTTTTTATCTTCCGTAGCAGTAAGCATAATGGCGAAGTCTTGTTGGAAAAATAATTTCACTGATACTATGACTTTTCCACGAGGAAAAACTAAACAGAAAAGGAGAGAATTTTTACTTCAGCTTGGCAGCCTTAACAATTTCCCCATAACATAATAGTTTCCAAGTTGCAACTTAGGTAACCAGAAAGATGAAGTATAAGAAGAAACACAATCTTCATCCCTCAAAATGCTGAAAAACAAATTAGTTGAGGAAGGGGATGAAACTGGTCCCCTGAGAAGGAGAAACAGGAGAGAACCTGTAGAGGGAGGGGCTCTTGCCTTCCTCTTCCTTCCCTTTAAGGTTCCTAATCCCTATCCCACAATTCACTACCTTCAGACCAGGACCC
The DNA here is from genome assembly GCA_019843815.1 of Montemys delectorum. Classification (NCBI taxonomy): domain Eukaryota; kingdom Metazoa; phylum Chordata; class Mammalia; order Rodentia; family Muridae; genus Montemys; species Montemys delectorum. Next base: position 21,612 of record JADRCD010192509.1, read on the forward strand.
TTGTCTTATCACACTCCCATCCCATAATATCTTGTCTTTCTACAAAGAGGTTTATATATCTTTGGGACCTCGTGGTCTGTGAAAACTCATAAAAATATTAAATGAATTCATGTACCTTTCTAGTATTAATATGCTCGTGTCAATTTTATTTTCTCACCAGAAGCAGGCCAGAAAAAGACAGAAAATTTTGTTTTTTATGTTTGTTTGCTTGTTTGTGTGTTTGTTTGTTTTGAGAGGGAGTCTCACAATGTCAATCAGACTGGACTCAAACTCACAGAGATCCCCCGCCTCAGTCTCCCAAGTGCTGGGATTGAAGGTGTGTGAGGCCATACCAGGCTTAGGCTTCCTTTTAAAGTTATTGGTTCCCAGCGGACACAGTCCTTATATAGGATAGAATCATATCACTGATGTTACTTTTGTATGCAACATTGAATGTAAGAAACCACAAGAAGTTTATATAACTTTGCATATTCTATATGATGTTTTGAAGCATCTATGTGGATCAGGAGAAATTTTGCTTGGTTGTTGGCAAACTACATATGATATGTAAATCCAAGCATGATTAATGTTCCCAAAATAAATGTTTCCAGAAATTCTTTATGGCTAATGAGCATTATCATGCAGATTAGACAAATTATTGTGATGGGTATAATTTCAGGAAGGTCTACTCTCAACGAGTAATAAGAAAACAATTGTCTACATGTAATTTGTGGTGCTCAGCTCAAAGCCATAGCTTTGCCACTCTGAAAATTTGGGCCTATAGAACATCCTCTAGAGTAGTCAGTATGTTACTGTTGAAGGGATGTGTTTGAATCACAATTCCTATTTCCTTCCATTTCCATGGGGGGGGGGGGGGGGAGAAAACCTCCAAAGCAGAGTTTGGTCAGGTTAAAAGGCATCACCCATTGATTTATCCTCACTTCATTGCTTCAAAACTTGCATTTCTCCTAGGATGAGCTACAGTAGTACTATGTAAGTTACAAAGCAGACTAGAGATCAGTCTGGGTGGGCAACAACATGAGACCCTGTCAATAAATGAAAACTCACATTCATTATTCATTAACTTAAAAAAAAAAGAAAGAAAGAAACCTCACCAGACTGGACATAAAGCATCACTGGGAGAGTGCTTACTCAGTGTGGCAAGGCTCTGGGTTCACTTCCCAGTTCTGTTCAATGAAATGAACATGAATTTTGCATGTCTGAAAGGCATTTCGTGCAGTAAACTTTACTCTTTATTGCATTTTAATTTTTAAAGAGAATCTGAAAGAATGGCACTGTGCTTTCTTACCTGTCCTGGATGCTTAGGTATGGTCTGTGTTGACTTAGGCCCGGGTTTATGTCCAAGACAGATACACTTCCTCTCTAACCCACTTAAGAGAGTAATAGAGTATCAAGTGCAATAAACTGAGGTAAATCAAAATTATCTGAGAGCATTTAGGTTATTTAGGAATGCGAGCAATCCAGCTTTCAGAAAGACTGATTACCAGGGCTACTATCACAGAGGGTTGAGGGTGTTCTGGCATGTCACAGATGTAGCCAATTGTGGAGGCACTAATACTGGCTAAGGCTCCCTAGAGCTCCTTATCATGCCATGGACAAATACTAACCTCAGGAATCTGGGCAAGAGTTAATCTCTCTGCTATATAAACAAGATTATGTTTTTCTCAACTGATTTATTTTATCAAACTGCATTTTTGTAGATAATTCAAGAAAAAAATAAGGTAACCATCCAGTACTCATTCAATAATCAATAAGTTTTAGTGATCCACAATAATTATAAACTTGTACTCTTTCAATAACTAGATTCTACCAATTATATATATATATATATATATATATATATATATATATATATTACCTATATATACATATATATTAGCTTATTTAAATACTTAAAAAGAGTAAGAAGAGGAAGGGGAAGTGCTTTCTTTAATGATGATATGGATATCAGAGTGTCATCCTGATATTTATTTAATGTTCATTTAACAGTCTTCCTCTAGGTGAAATGGCCCTCTCTTATATCCATCCTTAGCACTGCCATTTTAATTCATACACCTTCACTAGAGTCATCCCACCAAGTCCACCTCTTTCACATTAATCAACCATGTCCACTCCATTTGGTCCCTCCTTACATGTTACTCAGTTCGGGTCCTGGTCACCCTCTGTATACAGGATACCAATGGTCTCCTAACATATTATCACAACTCTCACTCTTCCTCTTTGAGTCTCCTGGTGATTAAACTTTTTCAAAGTTTGCCCCGACCTTCAGCATAAAACCTGAACTCCGTAGCAGGTAACACAGGGAACTTTCCCCCAGTTAGGCTTACTTACAGGCTACAGTTCATCTTCAATAGAAGCAGAAGCAAGAACTGAACCAGAGAGACCATTGAGGACTTGCTTCCTCCTTCTGGTCCTTAACGAACTTTTCTTTTTTTCTTTTTCTTTCTTTTTTTTTTTAATGTTTCTGTTTAATTATTTTATTTATTTATATCTCAAATGCTGCTCCCCTCCAGGTGCCCCCTTGCAGAGTTCTTCACTTCTGCTGTGGGAACATGTGTCCTTCACTTCTGAGAGAGTATATCCCTGGGTATCCCCCCCAAAAGGGGGGAATGGTCATCAACTCTCTACAGGATTAGGCACATCCTCTCTCACTGAGGCCAGACAAGGCAACTCTCTTGTATATGTGCTGGGCACCTTGGACTAACCTGTGTATCCTCTTTTGTTTGTGGCTCAGTCTCTGAGAATTCCAATGCTTCCAGGTTAGTTGACACTGTGGGTCATCCAGTCAGGTTGTCATCCCATTTCCTTCATTCCTTCCCCTAACTCTTCCATAGGGACCCTGACCTCTGTCTGATGCTTAGCTATAAGTTTCTGCATCTGTCCCAGTCAGCTGTTTGTAGCACCGCTCAGAGGGCAACCATGTTATGCTCCTATCTGGAAACACAACATGGCATCAGTAATGGTGCCCACACATGGGATGATCCCAAGCCGGGCTGGCCACTAGATGACCTTTCTTTCCGTCTCTGCTCCATTTCTGTCCCTGAAACTCTTTTAGACAGGAGGAATTTTGGGTTGAAAGTTTTGTAGTCGGTTAGTGTCCTCATCTCTCCACTGAGGGTCCTGTCTGACTACTGCAGGTGGTCTCTTCAGGCTCCATATCTCCACTGGGATTTCAGCATTTCAGCACACGTTACCCACATTGAGTCCTGGGAGCATCCCCCATTCAAGGTCTCTGGTACTTCCTAGAGATTCCCCTCAACCCTGGCCCTGGCAGCTGCATATTTTCATTCATTTCCCTGGCCCTCTGGCCCTCTCTCCTGTCTCTCTCCAGCCCTGTTCCTGCTCCTCTATTTCCCTCTCTCACCTCTCCCACCCATGACTTCCCTCTGCCTCCCATGATTATTTTGTTCCCCCTTGTAAGTGGGATTTAAGCATCATTACTTAGGCTTCCTTCTTGTTTGACTTCTTTGGTTTGAGGGGCTGTATCATGGGTATTTTGTATTTTTTGGCTAATATCCATGTATCAGTGAGTACAAATCATGTCTGTCCTTTTGTGTCTGAGTTACCTTTCTAGGATAGTATTTTCTAGTTCCATTCAGTTGCCTGCAAAATTCATGATGTTCTTGTTTTGAATAGCTGGATAGTATTCCATAGTCTAAATGAACCACATTTTCTGTATCCATTCTTCAGTTGAGGGACATCTGGGTTGCTTCCAGTATTTGGCTATTATGAATAAGGCTGCTATGAACAAAATGGTGCATGTGTCCTTGTGGTATAGATGGGGAATCTTTTGGGTATAGTGAGGAGTAATAATAGCTAGGTCTTCAGATAGAACTATTTCCAGTTTTCTGAGGAACCATCAGACTGATTTCCAGAATGGTTGTATAAGTTTACAACCCCTTCAGGAGTTCAAGAGTGTACGACCTTTTGCATTAATATTCAAAATAATTAAATTTAAGGAAACTATACATCTGAAAAGACCTTTCAGAATATTGGAATTAACTTGATGTGCTTTAATTTATAAATTAAGTTTTCAGAACAATTATATTGGTTATTATATTTACAGACTATTTAATGTACTACTATCCAATGCTACAAAGTGTCTTTAACCTTTGAAGTCTTGAGAGATACTCTTTGCATTGAACTTTTGTTGCTCTAACACAGCAATGCCAGGAGTTAGATGGGATCAGCAATTTGCACTGTTGTAATAATGCCCTTAATTGAAAAACTCTCCTTTTCTAGAAGCCATAGTGATTTAAAGTTTAGAATCATAAATATGACTGGTTATAAAGTGCCTTTGAAAATGATTTTCTATACAAGATAAGTACACAGGATACATCAATCTATATCATGGAGTTGACTTGGATGAGTATTACAAAACAAAATACATTCTAAAAGCAAACTAACCTAATATTCTAAACAAACTAAACTTAGAGCTTAACATTGCTAAATATGCACAGACTCTGAGCAGCAAAATGGAATTGTACTACTTGCTGGATTCCTACAATCACTCTATGCATATTTGACACTGTTGACTTTATCTGTTTTAGAGACCATGGAGCTCTCTATTAGCAAACCATCAGCCCAGCAGGCTGAGCTCAGAGGGCATTCATTAACTTCCCTAATGCTTTGAGGATCCTTCAGCATTAGTACTCTAATGAGACACCACCACACGTCTCATTCCATATTAAGAGCATCTTCATGCTAAACCAGCTGCTGCTCCATGTAAACCAAAGTCAGAGGCCAGATAAATGTCCTTGAAAGAGAAGTTTATATTTTGTGAATGCTTTTCCCAGCTTGGCTACTTTATAACACTTATATAGTCAGTTACAGAGGATATTAGTCAACTAGGGTTCACAGAAAACACTGTTACAACAAGAGTGAACTTTGGTACATTATCTGACTATCCAATTTGCTTCTGAAAAGCAGGAAAATGTACAGTTTCACTTGATCAGGTGATTTGTGAGATGGGAATATTTTAATGGTGAAATTATGAAACATTCTTGACTTTGTCCCAGCTAAATATTAGGTGCACCAAGCTGTGCTGTGAATAGTCTAGCCTCAGGCAGATTTCTATAAGAGGAGAAATTGTTTTTCTTTCTTTGAAGGAGTACATACAGTTCATGAAGAGCCATGAAACTAGGGGAAAGGGAGGAAATATTAAATCTGAATCTGCAGGGACGGTGTAGTTAATATATACCCTGAAAATCACTTCAAAAATTGGCTCGAAAAGTTTAGAGCAATTAAAAAGAAATCTGAAAATCATAGGTGTACTTTTCCTGCCAAAAAGCTACTTACTCATTCACTTTATTTGTCTTATGAGTTTACTCTGTGTTTGCTGAAATTGATACCCTTACAAGTGTCATTTTTAAAAACTGACCCAACAATTGTTAAGTAGGACTACTTGCTGAACTTTTTGTGCACCCATATTTTTAACTTTGCAGCTATTCTTACTCTCTGATAAATATCCACATTGTTCACAGATCAACACAGTCCAAACCATGTACATACCCTCACTGTACACGGAACAACACAGCTCACAGAATGTTCACACCATGTAATACTTTCAGTAAGACTAACTACTTATGAACTCTGAAAACAAATGTAACAACCTCTTGGCGGGACAAAAGGGACTGCTTTGTCGACACTGCATTGCCAACACCAGCATGGAGGACTTTTGAGTTTATATGAGTGAAAGGCAGTCATCTATCCTACATGCCTCTTTAATTTGCATTCTGAACTTCCAGACTCCACCTACACACTCTAATATTGTCTATAGATTGTTAATTAATTAGTAGCACTCTACAGAGAAATGTTCTTTGACTAAAACAGATGGTTTCTCATACTTCCACAATGGTGGACATCACACAAAACAGTTAATTGCATAAGTGTATTGCTTCCTGAAACTTCTACATCTTTTTCCCAGAGTACCTAAAATAAGTTTCCAAAGCTTAATGATTCATCAAATTTGACAGAGAAGAACTGTCCAATTAACATTTATGCTTAGATATTTAAAACATATCCACATCAATTTCCATATTCATGCATTGTCAAACATTGGTTGAGTGCCCATTGTATCTAAATGCAACCCTCTAAGAGCTGGGATCAGAAGGCACATTGCCCACATTGAGAGCTGTCAGATGACTATATACAGAATCAGCTCATTGGTGTGGTACAGGAGCCAAAACTCTGTGTGCCTTTATTCTGTGCCTTTATTTATGCTGTTGAATAATCTCATAATTCAAGACAATCTTGAAAAGTAGATGTTTCTTGTGATGTCTTTTGGAAAGCCCAAATCATGCTTCAAATAGCTTTTACATAGTAACTACAATATATCAGAAACATCTATAGTTGTTTAATCTAGCCTAGCAAAAGGTTGTTTTAAGTGTACATATTTTATTTTCAAAGCCTTTAACTATTAGCATGTTTAAATATTACAATATCAACCTCAAGATTAATAACAAATCACAAATGCATTTTGAAAAAAGAATTTAGCTCATCAGGAATATATAGATAGGAGATAATTACATGAAATACATATGTAACTAAATAGAAAGTTTGCTTACACACATAACATGATTTTAACAATCTTGAATATTTATGTATGATAATGACACTTTCAAAATCTGTAGATATTTTAAAGCTGTTAAAAAGATTTTAAAATAAAATATTAAGTGATTAAAATAGATTTCTCCTGTTTCTTACTGCAACTATGATTATATGCAAATTTATCTCCAATTAGAGAAAATGAGCCGAACACTGCAGAGATGGCTTCACGCTAGTTTGTCAAAGGAGTCTGGATTTTTATCCAATACAGACCATTTGATTATGTATGCAGACATATCTATGTTTGAATAATGCATGGAAATTATAAGAGGCACATTTTGATGTTTCGAAATGAACTGCAATTGTGCTCAAGAAACAAAGAAGACATTTGCTTATTTAAGTATCTCTGTCCTTGGAGCCCTGGGCAGTTTAGCTTATCTCCAGTGAATCTCCTGATTAATATCAGCTACTACCTTTCAACTAATAACCCTTTCACACTAGGATAATGTGTGATCTTTCTAAGGGAGACATGAACACAAATTCCTATTTAGATCAGATAAGACAATCTCAAGAAATTATCCCAACTCTAACCTGATTACTCAACTGATGTACTAGACTCCTTATAGAAGTATAACAGGCTCAACCACAGCTAGAACATTGTAAGGCCAAAAGCAAAAAGTAACATCCAGCATGTAAAAATTATTGAGAAAATAACCAAAAAATTACATCCATAATAGAAAATAGAGTAAGATAAAAAAAAATTATAACTCTTTATTTCAAAATAGACATATTAAGCATGGTGGTATATGCCTTTGATCTCAACACTCAGGAGGCAGAAACAGGTGGCTCTCTATGATCTCTATCTTCAAGATAGTCTGGTCTACATGGAGAGTTTTTGCCAAACAGAGCTACAAATTAAGACCTTTTCTTTAAATAAAAATATGCATGTTAGTTAGGGTTATTATTGCTGTGATGAAACACCATAAGGAAAGCAACTTGAGAGTGAAATGGTTTAATTTGGCTTATGCTTCTACATCACATTTTGGTATTAAAGAAAGTCAGGACAGGAACTCCAGGTATGAGCTGATGCAGAGGCTGTTGAAGGGTGCTGCTTATTGACTTGCTCCTCATTGCTTGTTTGGTCTGCTTTCTTATAGAACACAGGACCACCAGCCTAGTGATGGCACCACCCACAATGGGCTGGGCCCTCCCCCATCAATTACTAATTAAGAAAATTCTCTACAGTTGTTGCAGTGAGTTTTTGGCTGCTCTACTTTGTGCTCCCAGAGGATTGCAGGCATGCAGGGATGCTGTCCTCAGATGAAAGACACACATACACATTAGCTTATCTTTAATATGCCTTACTGGCTCAGTGGCTGGGCACTTCTAAGCCTCCTGCCCTTCTCTCTAGTACTCCTATCTAAACACCTTCCAAATCTACCTTTAATTTTAACTTTGCTGTCCAGTTACCGTCTGTGATGCCCACTTGTTTATACTGCCCAAGACACTTCCGAGCTGCCGTTCCCTGGGCTACTTTCCCTTTCTGCCTACATTTTGGATATCTCCCCTGTAGCTCTGAGTCTGCTCCATTTCTCTCCCCCAAGTATGGTGATCTCCTCTGCATACTCTCCACACAACTCTAAGTGTCTTGCCCCATGTCCAGTCATTGGCCGCTGGTATCTTTATTGATAGATCAAAAACCAAGTGGGACAAGAAACTTCAGCAAAAATCTGCAAGATTCAAAGCATTAACACCAATCACCAGCATACAGCATTGTCTACAGCCTGATCTATGGAGAGATTTCTCAGTTGAGGTTCTCTCCTCTAAGGACTCTAGCTGTGTCAAGTTAACAGAAAACAAGTTCACTAGTACACATAAGAAGAGAAATGAGAAGACACTATAAAAAACTTAAAAAACTGATAAATGGGCTAAGAAATGATAGAACTTTTTTCGACACTGCTAGAAATTAAAAAGAAAAAAAAGCAACTAAGTAGAAGTCAAAGAAAGAAGAGCATGCCAAGCATACAAGCAAGTATCATAATTAGGGTTATTATTCCTATGATGTACCATGACCAAAGCAAGTTAAGAAGGAAAGAGCTTATTTTATCTATCCTTTTCCACTATAGTTCACTGAGGCAGGAGCTGATACAGAGCCTATGGAAGAATGTTGATAACTGGCTTTTTCCCCATGGCTTGCTCAGCCTGATTTCTTATAGAATTCAGGACCAAGGCCACGGGTGGTGCCATCCAAAGTGGGCTGGACGATCCTCCTTCAGTTACTAATTTTAAAAATGCTCTATCCTGCCCACAGCCAGATCTTATGAAGGCATATTCTCAACCAAAGTTTCCTCTTCTCAGATGACTATAGCTTGTCTACATGACTATGTAAAACTATTGTTGACATAAAGCTAGGCAAGACAATGAGACTGTACACATAAAAATGCATGATTACATTAAAAGGACCAACTAGAAAATAAAGCTTTACCTGAAGGCAAAGACATATCTCTTTCTATACTACAGTTAAGGAGTGCAAAGTCAGTACTCATTAAATATATAGACAATGATTGTGTATTGAAAAAGCAGTAGGTAATTCTGGGTTAAATGTCATAACTGGGTAACTTTCTGAATTGACATTGTCACCTAAGACACTGATAACTATAGCTTATTGATACTTGTGGCAGATTCTTTGAGAGAGATATGGACAGACAGTCCCTCTTGAACACAAAATGAGGATTTTTTTCTATTTTTAAGATTCTTGGTTATTTTTAATTTTCTGTAATTTTTTTTTTAGTTTTTTAACTTTTATTGCATTATGGTGAGAAAAGTTACAAGATTTCAATTTATCTGAATTTGCTAACATTTAAAAACATATTTTAAGTAAATAGAATTAAATCACATTCTTGTTTCCCTTTTGTACCCCAACTCTTCCCAGAGACCCTCCCTTCACTACCTACAATATCATTTTTGGCATATTCCTTAAAATTTATAATATATTATAATAATAAAAATGAGTATTATAAAAGTTGTTTGATATAAAACAACAATCAATTTAACAGTCTTATGTAGATGCTTGTTTATAGCAATACTGAAAACACATATGTTTTTCTCAATATAAATTTTAAATAACTCCAAACATATTAACTGTATATTTCAAAATAGTACACTACTACTAGTATTTTCTTAAACGAACAGAAATATATAAAGTCTTTTTGTTTGTTTGTTTGTTTGTTTGTTTTGTATTTACTAGAGTTTAAAATCTTGGCTCTTACTGTGGTACAATCCCAGAATAAGAACAATTTTTAAACATTGGATTTCATTGTAATAAGGGTGTACTTCAATGACCCTCACATCACCAAAGGAGTTTACCTTCATCGTAGCTAAGCTGAGAGTTGACAGTTCTGCTGTGCCAAGGAATGAATTATAGGCACGATTTTTGGATATAGACTTCCTGCCTTGGTCAAAGCTATTTGACTTGAGTGAGTGACTTTATTCTCAGCCCACAGAGAACAGGTTACATTCATTTAAGAAATGCTGTGTGTATTAAGATGGTCTATCCATAAAATCATTCACCAACTGTTTCAATGAACAATGGTTCTGCTTGGAGGGTGGCACAGACATTAGGTGAGGGTAAGAATTTGGTTCATTGGCTGTGATAATTTGGAAAAGTATTCATCTCCGAGAAAGAATAACTTATAAAGTCCACTTCTTCAAACTTGATACAAGAGTTACAAATGTCTAGCAAAGCATTCAGTCTCATTCTTTGTTTTTCTCTTACAAGTCGCCTCCCAAGTTAATTATCTATGTTTATTTTGGATATATAAATACTTTTGATATACATAAACTGTTCTGAAAACTATAGTATAGTGCAAAAACATGAAATAAACAATACTACTAATAGAGAGACTGAGATAGGAGAAGCAAGATTTCAAGACCCTTATGTTGTACACAGCAAGACACTGTCATGAACAAACAAGCTGAAAGTGTATATAGATTGTACAACATTGGACCTATTTCTCCAATTACCAAATTAGAGAGACAACTGGATAACAGCCAACAAACTTCTAACTCCTCATATTTTTGGACTTCAATCAATTAGGATATGTTAGTAATATTAATTTTTACATTAAGATATTAAGAAAAAGTAATTGCCACTTCTTGTTGTTATTGTTGTAAGAGGTGGAATTAGGTTTGTGTGGATTTGTTGAAAGATTACTTTCTTGCTTCTTCTAGGGTGTAGTTTTGCTCCTTATGTTGATGTTTTCCATCTATTATCCTTTGTAAGACTGGATTTGTGGAAAGATATTGTGTAAATTTTGTTTTGTCAGGGGATATCTTGCTTTCTCCATCTATGGTAATTGAGAGTTTTGCTGGGTATGGTAGCCTAGACTGGCATTTGTGTTCTTGTAGGGTCTGTATGACATCTGTCCAGGATCTTCTAGCTTTCAGTCTCTGGTGAGAAGTCTGGTCTAATTCTGATAGGCCTGCCTTTATATGTTACTTGACCTTTTTTCCTTACTGCTTTTAAAATTCTTTCTTTGTTTAGTGCATTTGGTGTTTTTATTATTGTGTAACAGGAGTAATTTCTTTTCTAGTCCAATCTATTTGTAGTTCTGTAGGCTTCTTGTATGTTCATGGGCATCTCTTTCTTTAGGTTAGGGAAGTTTTCTTCTATAATTTTGTTGAAGATATTTACTGGCCCATTACCTTGAGAGTCTTCACTCTCTTCTATACCTATTATCCTTAGGTTTGGTCTTCTCATTGTGTCCTGGATTTTCTGGATGTTTTGGGTTAGGAGCTTTTTGCTTTTTGCATTTTCTTTGACTGTTATTTCAGTGTTTTCTACAGTGTCTTCTGCCCCTGAGATTCTCTCTTCTATCTCTTGTATTCTGTTGGTGATGATTACATTTATGACTCCTGATTTCTTTCCTAGGTTTTCTATCTCCGGAGTTGTCTCTCTCTTTCTGATTTCTTTATTGTTTCTATTTCCATTTTTAGATTCTGGATGGTTTTGGTCATTTCCTTCACCTGTTTGATTGTGTTTTCCTGTAGTTCTTTAAAGGATTTTTGTATTTCCTCTTGAAGGGCTTCTAGCTGTTTACCTGTGTTCTCCTGTATTTCTTTGAGAGTGCTATGTATGTCTTTCTTAAAGTCCTGTATCATCATCATGAGAAGTGATTTTAGATCTGAATCTTGCTTTTCTGGTGTGATGATGTGTCTAGGCCTTGCTATGGTGGGAGAATTGGGTTCTGGTGATGCCAAGTAACCTTGGTTTATGTTGTTTATTTTCTTATGCTTACCCCACCACCACCTGGTTATCTCTAGTTCTACCTGCCCTTGCTAAATCTGACTGGAGCCTGTCCTTCCTGTGATCCTTGTTGTGTCAGAACTCTCAGAGTCACACTGTCTCTGTGATTCTGTGATTCTGGGAATGTAGCTTTCTCTGGGTGTTTTGGGACTTGCTTCAGAGTTTGCACCCAAGGTCTGCTCAGGACACCAGCCCAGACAGACCAGAAGGAACCTGAGACACTGGGCTGGCAGAGTTCCTGTGTGCCTGGGTCCCACTGGTCCCAGTTACTCCTGGTGTTGGGACAGAATTTGGGTCCTCCTCATCTCTGATCCTGGGCATGTTAGAGCACCTGGGAGTAGAATTTCATCTGGGTGTTGTGGGACTGGCTGCGGAGCTTGCTCCCAAGGTCTGCTCAGGACACCAGCCCAGAAAGACTGGCCAAAATGAGGTTTTATACATGCTATCTATAGGTAATTTAACCCCAAAATTTTGTTAATTGGAAGTAATAGTGAGTCTAAATATGAAGTCTGCCTTCAAAGTTGCATAAGCATAAAAGTAATAAGATTTCTCTTCTAAAATTTTGCATGAGTATAATTCCCTGTATCAAATATAAGGTAGTGCCTTTAAAGTGCCACCAATTTACATTATTTCTTTTAGTTTGATCAGAGATAAACTTCCAAGTAGCTCATAGACAATTTTGGCTAAATATCTCTATTCCATCTCTCTAACCATCAAGAGGAACCAACAACAATTTCATTATAGATGAAAGTACAATTTAGCAACAGTGGAGAGCCAATTACAGCTGATCCCATGATACAGACAGATGGTTGGCGAATTCCTTGTACACTGCAAAAGTGAATGATAGCTAATATGATGAGGAATATGGTTGTGGGGTACTTATTCCAGTCCCCCTCCCACCATTCCTCATCCTGTTCCTCCACCCCTGTCTCTGAAAGGATGCTCCCCCCATCACCAGGCCTCCCCACTCCCTGGGGCCCCAAGTCTCTTGAAGACTGGCTGAAGAGCAGTTGAAACGTTGGTTTAGCTCAATACTGCTATACTGCTGAACATATAGAACATGATCATCCAGAACTTCAAAATTCTTAGAATATGAAATAAGAGAAAATAAATCTTTGGAGGAGGCACACTTTTCTCCCTTTACATCTTTAAGAAACATTTTGGTAGTACAATGCTTGTGTTCAACTAGGGTTTGGCCTTGTGAATATTAAGGGATATCTGTTAAATGCATAATGTGTCAATTAGTTAAGAATTTAGCTAAGTGAGCTCTAGCACAAACTCCACACATTATCGGTCTTAATAGTACTAGGTATACTAAATTAGCTAAAGTGTTTAAGAATTGTATAATAACATGAACGGTAGTGTTATAGCCCAGGGGTAACCTGAATAAGTGTCAATCACAACATAAGCAAAGCACAAAATGGGTGAAGAATGAGCACAAGTAACTGTCCAGGTATTGCATCTGTTTCCTTGGGGATTAGTTCCATCTGGGAAAGAAAGGATATTTGAAAGGCATAGGAGGGACTGGAACTGGTGATATGTAATGTTTAATATATAGACAAAGAAGAACATTTTTGAAAGAGTTTGGACCACACAAAACTACGTGCTAGCACAAAGCACTTTTGATAGATGTAAAGGACATCAGCTTATGTATTTGAGAGTTCTCCTTTACTAGAGGAGTGGGAAGTCCTGAGTGAGGTCAGATATGACTGACCTATAAAGGATATATTCATTGTCTTATCAATTGTTCAACATGAAAAAATATCAAAGTGGTAAGATTACTTTTATTTTGCATAATGGTGGCCATTTCTGAAAGTGTAGCATATCAGTCAGAGAATTAAATGGAGTGGAAGCATCCTTTTGTAGTATCTGTACAGTGTACAGCTCATTTTCTTGTGTTGATAAATAAGATGTTTGTAAAATATTTATGATGATCTATCCTAGGCTGCTCATCCATAAACAGTTCCATCAGTAAAATAGGTAGAATCTGCCTCAATAGGAGAAGTGGAAAATTCTTTGGAAACTATCCATTAAATGGATTTTTAAAAAGAAAAGTTTTCTTTGACCTAAACTTTAACAACATATACAGAAGACTGTATAAATTGGTCCCTCTCTCTAACCTTTTCTCTGGAAATGAATTATATTTGTATTTAACATGATTACAAATACTGTTCTAGGTACATTAGAGGCATTTGACCATTTATAAATGACCTGATCATTAATTTTTATGTCTTAATTATATTTGTTTTAACAGTTTCTTATTAGCAACTTTTATAATATTAAAATGTTATAAACTAAGATAATGAATCCCAGTTAAGATTTTTCAGCCTTAATAATTAAAATTTTGAGTTGATGCCTTTTTAGTACCAAAATATACTTTATACCACAAATATAGTCCATCAAAAAACTGGAAACTTTATTTTCTTAAATTTTGCGTGGTATATTTTTACAAAATTCTTAATTAACTTAACAGATCCTGTATATTAAGTAGTTCACTTTATCATAAGACTATGATTACAGTTGAGAACTTTTTATAAGAAGGTGTTTATAAGAATATAAGGCATTATAATTAGTGTTTACCACTACTAACTTCTGTTATAACTCAGTTTTTCCAAATGGTTAAGACTTAACAAAGTTTACAAGAACATAAGTAATTATCATGATTATAAATGCATTTTAAGTTAGTTTTTATTCCCCCTGAATAAATCATTATAGCCTTAAGAAATTATAATCTTAATCCTCAAACATATATCACCCTTAAATCCCATCCATCATAAGTCATGTATGAATTATTCAAAGGTTTTATGACTTGATTTCAAGCTTTTATAATTTTTTATCCTCATCTGTTGTTTTTCTTATTTAGGACAAAAATTTTATTTTGTCACACAAAAGTACAACTTCAGTAAAAATATTCAGAACATGATCTGATGTTTTATATTCTTTTAAACATTCTATTTTCATATCTATTTTTAAATTTTATTTTCCTAAACAAGAAATGAGTCCAAATTACATGTTGTAGCAAACATACTGTGTATTAACTGTACATTTACTTTTAACTATTAATCCTTTTATTACAAGTTTTAACCAAATTTTTTTCTACTTAGAATTTTATAAGTTTTTAATTCTCCACCATCATAACCACCATGTTTTTTAGATCTTGAGAGTCAGAAACTTTACATTTTAGCAAGAATCTCAGAGGTATTATGAGCTTGGATAGAGAACATGTTTTATAAAATATAAGAGAGCTAGACAGCCAAGCCTCTGTAACTATATCTAGCCAGATTAACCTCTATATACAATGCTTCTCTTAAAACATTTTAAATACCAGGATACAACAACATCAACAAAGTTACCATTTATTTTAAGGAGGAGGCATTAGGCAATGTCTATTTTTACTGGCTCCTATTCCCAGTATATTTAACAACCTTTTCATAGTTGTATAGGTGGACTTACCAACTCTGTTCTTAGCTTTCAGCCTGTATGTCATAGTTTCTTCAGAAACCCTTAAGGCCCCATGCAATTGGGGTCTAATTACATACAAGTAGCTGGAAGGAGTGACTGGATACTCAGTTGAGGGTTCAATGACCTTATCTATCTCCTCCTTATAAAAGAATATTAACATTTAACCAGTCCAGATGTGAATATCTTAAACAAGCACAGCTGACATTATTATTGAGAAGTTTTTTTTAAACAGGGGGTCTCTCTGCTCTCCTCTTAAAAATATAAACATCTTATTCATTATTTATAAGTACACCAATCTCCCCCCCACACACACAGTCTCCTTTGTCACAGAGTCAGGAGGCCACTCTGACCCAAGACAGGGGCTTTGAAGGAAACTTAAAGACAAAAATGCTTGACTTTGGAGTGGGCCAGCCAAATACCATCTTAGAGCCAGCTATTTAGTAAGTTAAATAGCATGTGATAATATCATTTTAATATCATCCGCAACCAAAAGTCATTTGAACCAGATATCTAAGGAACCCAGAAAGTGGTGGCACCTGTATTTCTATAACTGACAGGTAAAAAGAAACCCAGAAGCAAAGGCAGACCACAGCTTTAGGGCAAGGGTCCCACCCAGAACAGAGACAACACCCTATCTCAGTTAGAGGAAGCAGACTTGGAGATGCAACATTTCTGTAATCTAAATTGCTTCTTGAATTGAGTGTAGTGCAAGTTGGCATTCTACATTAGCACTATCAGAAAGGCTAACATTTCCACTAACATCTCTCCAAAAGCAGACAGAGAAGCAGTTTCTCCATCCCTTCAAGTCTTGAGTTGAAGAAATCCAGCGTGTTTGAAGCACATGCTGGCCTGCTTGTCCCAGTCATGGAGTATTAAGCATTGTCTTTCAGCTATTCCTCACAACAATCTCGTAGTATATGGAGATATAGCTCTGTAAGAGGAAATGACTTGTTTAAAATCTCTATGTATCTTATAGGGAATGGGATTTTGTTCTGCATGTATGCCCCTTCCCTGAAGGACAAGAATCAACTCTAGATCCGAAATGTTAGAAACAAACTTGGCTATAAGAGACAGCATTAGGTATGCCCCAAGAGCCCTTCCTTTTCAACTAAGTGAATCCCCAGAGCTAGTGCAGAAGCTTCAACTCTTAGGGGTGCAGAGAAGTGACTAGAAAAAAGAACTTTTCATCTTCTAAGTCATCAAAGAGTAAAAAGATTGAGAACACCCTGAAGGCCCAAAGTAAGGCTCTTTTAGACCTTGTTTCTGTATAAAAGAGCTGCCTTTTCTGTGGTTTCTCCCTGTTTTGATGGGGCAGGAATCAATTGCAGTGGCTGAATCCTAAAGTGAGCAGATTACAGAGACCAGGCATTCAATGGGATCTTCTCTCCCATTGGAAGAGCCTACTTAAAGGAGCACCAACATCTTCCGATTGTTTCTTGGCAATGCTCTCTGTTACAATGTTTGTCTATGTATTCTGACAACATAGAAACTTAAGTTTTGTATTTTCTTCCAGATGTTTCTAGCATTGTATGCAGTAAACACATGTGGCCTCCCATTTTGCTTTTAGTTTGATTCTTGATTACCCTTGTGACCCAGAGTGGGCCCCTTGCATGCTTACTAGGTCCCCATGGCTCTCCAGCATTCCTCAGTAGATTCTCTTTGCTTTTTATCAGAACCCTGTTCAGGGCACAACATATCGAGACCTGCCAGTGACCTTTGCCAAGGGACTGAAGTCATTTGAGACTCAACAGAACCAAACACCAGGCTATTACTGCTCAAAGAGTCCTTTACTGGGCTTCTCTGAAGCTTTTATTCTAAGGTAGCTCAAAGTTCAAAGCAGGGACAGAGAAGCAATGATAAACATACAAATTAGTTCTCCTCACTTCCACCAGATGTGCTCAGGGGCAGAAAGTCTCAGGGTTGAATGGGGGAAGTTTGCACAATGCCCTTGAGAGTACTAAACAGCATTGCTTGGGGGTTGAGGAACATCTTGCCCAAGGCATTCCTTGGCCAGCTGGAGACCTTCCTCCCAAGGGAATAAACATATCTATGGAAATGGAGTTCACTTAGGAGGATACTCTAGGAAAGTCTAGAATATGCAGGACAGTGCAGTATTTATTACTATTAAATATAAAAGCAATTTCTTGAGACTTAAAATTTGTTTACTACAAAATTATAACAATATCAAAAGTGACTAAAAGTTGTCCTCAAAGTGTCCAATTTACAGTTTTATTTATAAAACATTCTTAAGTAGTTAGTCTGACACAAGAGCAAAATTTATAAATTTTAAATCAGTGGTTCTCAACCAGTAGGTCATGAGCCCCTTAGAGTTAAACAACCCTAACACATGGGTCACCCAAGATCATCAGAAATACAGATATTCATAAAAATAGCAAAATTACTGTTAAGAAGTAGCAACAAAAATAATTTTATGGTTTAGGGTCACCACGACACGAGGAACTGTGTTAAAGGGTCACAGCATCCCAAGAGTTGAGACTAAGTGCTTTAGATGAGAGAACTGAGCCCAACCATACCCTGGAAGTAGCACAGAGTTTAAAGACCCATCATGAAAGCCTGAAATTAGACGAATAAGTTTTGCCACCTTGATTTTAACTCATTCCTGTTTTCAGCTGCTTTCAAGCATCAGATTCCCTGGGGTCTTAGTAAAGTAAGATTCAGATTCAGAAGACCTGAGGTAGATCTTTTCTATAGTCTTTCAGATGATAAAGTGTTTCTTACCTGTTGTCATATTGCGTGAGGACCATGGCAAGGTGTCATACAACCAGTGAGAGAGGAGAAACAAACTTGAGAGTGTAGAGAATACAAGTTCTGGGAGACTTAGAAGCTTAGACCTGGGCTGCAGCAAGGCTGTTGGACTCCTGCAAACCAAGTCAGAAAATGAGATGTACTTGTGGATAAAAACTAAAGTGACTTCACCCTAACCAGAATGCAACTGATCTACCTTAAGATAATACCTAAGAGTCAGGTTTGTCCCTGGAACCTGTGTCCCATAATCAACTGCACATATGATACCAGTAGTCTTATCTAGTTTATGATTTTTCTGAGAAACTCTTCAGAAAAAAATAGCCAGAGTTACTCAGGGCAGGGACAATGGTTACCACACATGAAGGCTGCAGCCACTACATGCTCTATGTTTATATGTAGAAAGCATATCTTCAGACATTAGAATAGTTTATGTCTTAAAATTAGATAAATGGAGCTTATCTCCACCAATGTATCCTTCAGAACCTAAGGACTGAAGACAAATATAATATATAAGTTTTAAAAATTTAAAATTATCCCTACCTTATCTCCCTTCCAGTCTAAAGTCATTATCATGAGAGATAAGTGCTCATTGAGAATACAAGCTTCATCATAGTTCAACCAAACAATAGCAAGACTTCATACTCATATGGCTCCCTTACTAGGCACTCATTAATTTTTTTTAATTCAATACTTTTGTATTTTTCCTACAATACTAAAGATAAGTCTCATTAGACATGTTTGCCTTTCCCCTTTTCTATTATACCACTAAAACAATAGACACTCTTCCCCTCAACCCTCCAAGGATCTGGGATTTCCCTAAGAATCCCCTGATGGGAAATAAAAAGATGAAATCTGGGACTAATTTGTCATTAAGGAGAAGTTTCACACAGTTCTGACACCTTGTCATAACCGACCACCTTCCTAGACAGACTGGAACAGAGACAGTGATGATGGCTGTGGCCATGCCTTGACCCTGCTCACTTAAGTAAAATGTCTCTTGCTTTCTACATAAGCCTGAACTTCATGTCAGTATCCCATAGATGAGGGTGGTGATAAGGAGTCAGTAGACCTCTTTATTTCTCTTCCCAATGTAGCCATATTGAATCATTCTCTTTTATTTTCTGTGACTGTAAGACCCTAACTTGAGTTTCTTGCTGCTTCCAGAAACTTTCCACTCCAATCAGACCATATGTAGGCACAGTACATAATGCAGCAGAAATTGCCACCCAACACTAACTTTTATATTAATTCCCCAAAATCAGCATAACATTTTAAAGGGGAAAAATGTGACAACACAAAAATAAATACTGTTATTAACTTGGCTCTCAGCAATTTCCTAGCAGCTAATATTTTGGCTGTCAGTTAGGCTTTCTTTTGCAGATTGAAACATCTTCTCAGGGTGTGTAGACTTAAGACACCAAGATGAACAGTTTCAGTAACCCACCACACCCTGTGTCAATGCTTCCATGAAGTTCTTAAGTAAGTCTGAAAAGGAAATGCAAATCTTCAGCAATGCAAGGAATTAAAAATATCTATCAAAGTCATACTAAATTTCAGGAAGAATTCTCACCCATAAAGTACAAAGCTCTGACTAAGAGCAGGAGACTGAGAGACACTGGTAAAATGGCATGCTCGCCTCGGACACTACTGCTCAGACAAAGTCAGCCCGTCAAGCAGTGGGAAGTAGCTGTCTCTAGGCAAGAAAGTAGGTTCACTAGGTAGACAGAGACATATGGTCTCCCAGCTCATAATTTTACCTTCACACTTGGGAATACGGCAAGACACAACAGTTGTTACCTTACCACTAGCTCATTCTCAGCTAAGAAGTAGTTTACCTCCCATGGTACCTAAAGAAAGTATGATCACCTCCATATCTCCCACTTCTCTGAAGCTACTAGAAGTCATGCAACCTTCTGCCAATGAGATTAAACATGCCTTCTAGGCAAGGCTTTTTGAGAAAAGGTCAAAAATCATCCTCTCACACTACTCCTTTCTTTCTGCCCTCATAATGCCTTTATGAGACTAAAACTAACCTGCAGAGGATGCGGACAGAGGAATAAGAAGGAAAAGAGGCTGTCCTGCAATCCAGTCTCAGCATTAAGTATTCTCTGGGTGCTCTATTTAATACAAATTTAAAAAGTAAGAGTAAATCCCAGCACTTGGGAGGCAGAGGCAGGTGGATTTCTGAGTTCATTTCTGAGGCTAGCCTGATCTACAGAGTGAGTTCCAGGACAGCCAGGGCTATAACAGAGAAAGCATGTCTCAAGAAAAACAAAATGAGAGTATACAAAATATCATTAAAAGTGAAAGACATTTAAGTCAATGATTTATGCATATTTGACTTATTCTTGCTTCTATACAAGAGGATTCAAGCACATGACTCTTGAAAAATCACTCTGTACTTTCAAACCATCATATCCTTAGTCACACTTAGGCTTCCATATAGGCTTAAAGAAAAAGTATATCTTGAAAGATATATTATATATTATAGAAACAAGTGTAGGCATAATATTTTTGTGTAAAGATCATCCTTGTGTTATTCAAGTGCTGATTTCTCTGCTGTCACATCTTGTTTCAAACCAGACATGGCATTGTAATGCTTATGTCAAGAATCTCCTGTCTTGGGTTTGTGTAAACAATGCTTGCCATTTATTTTCTGCCTTGTCAATAAAAGGTGATCACTCAGTGGCTGGGCAGAAAAGAGCATAGGGCAGGACAACTGCCAGCCAAGGGAGGGAGAAAGAGAAGGGGAACACAGATTGAATCACAAAGAGGAAAGAGGAAAAACAACATGAGAGTTAAGCTGGAGCATGAAAGCCCCTAAAAGCAAGTATTATGAAGATTTTTGGTGAGTGGCAGCCAGATTAGCTGAGAGGTTTAAAATAGATCAAATGACTGCCTGGATATTATGGTAAAGCTTGAAAATAAAGTTTTATCTCTCTGTGTCATTATTATAGAACTAGCCAGGATTAAAAAAAACTAGTCACTGTATTAATTTAATGTTTATATTTATATTAAAAATATCATTTACAAACAAGAATTAATGAAAAGGAAATGAATTAATTTATTGACATAAGATATAAAGAAGTAATAGACTAGAGAAAGAAAATAAGCAGGGAAGTTTGCCAAAGATTACCAAAAACAAAATGTTTTGGTAATGAAGTGGATGCTCTCGGCCATTCATTGGACTGAACACAGGGTCCCCAGTGGAGAAGCTAGAGAAAGGACTGAAAGAGCTGAAGGTTTTGCAGCCTCATAGGGAGAACAACAATATGAACCAACCAGTACCCCCAGAGTTTTCAAGGACTAGACTACCAACCAAAGAGTACAAATCGAAGGACCCATGGCTGCAGCTGCATATGTAGCAGAGGATGGCCTTGTTGGGACATTAGTGGGAGGAGAGGCCCTTGGTCCTATGAGGGCTCGATGCCCCAGTGTAGGAGAATGCCAGGACAGGGAAACAGGAGTGGGTCGGTTGGTGAGCAGGGGGAGGGGAAATGGGTTAGGGGGTTTTCTGAGTGAAAACCAGGAAAAGTGATAACATTTGAAATGTAAATAAAGAAAATATCTAATAAAAAATAGCATAATGCCAAACAAAGCAGATGTATGTACCAATGGAATAAAACAGGTGATCCAGAAATAAATTCATGAAACTATAACCACTGTTTTTAAGTGCCAAAAGTATACATTGAAGAAAAGACAACCTCTTTAATAAATGGTGCTGGAAAATAGATTTCTACACATAGGAGAATGAAAGACGATATATATCTTAATCTGCACAAAAGCTGATCCCAAGTGGATCAAAGTCCTTAATGTATGACCTGATACTTTGAAACTGTTAGAAGAGAACGGGGGAAACAGTATAAAACTGCAGAGAGAAGCAATAACTTTCTGAAAAGGATTGTACCCTCCAAAGAATAAGAATTAACAAAAGGCATTACATGAAATTAAAAAGCCTCTGCACAGCAAAATAATTTTAAAAAAATCATTGGCATAAAAACATAGCCTACAAAACAGAGAAAACTTTGCCTATCTATACTTTAGACAGGGGATTAATACCTGGATTTTATAAAGAACTAAAAAATAAATTAATTAAATACCAAATCCTAAAAAATCTAGTTAGTGATAAAAGAAGAAACAGTTTTCAAATAATGAAGAAAAAAATAACCAGTGAACACATGAAAACCTTTTCAACATCTTTAGCTGAAGTGGAAATTTTTGGTTTCTTTGGAGACCCAGTTGTGTCATGCGATGTTTTTCTGGAAACTGTAGTATAAGAGGATGTTTTTGCTGAAGCAGACGTGCAGTATTTTTCTGGAAGCTTCCTGGAAAAAGGGTATGTGATGTTTTGCTAGAGCAGATGCTTGAGAGATGTTTGGAAAGGATCTAAGTATAAGCCAGCAGACAGTGGAACTGTGTGACATTGTTATACAGATGAACGGCGGTGGTGGCTTTTCTTCCCAGAACTCAAGCTCAGGTCCCAACACCTGCAAGGCAGCTCACAAACATCTGTAACTCCAGTTTCAGGGTACCAGCCACCCACTTTTGTCTTTCATAGGCAGGGGCAGTGCATGCAAGTGGTACACAGATATCCATGAGGGCAAAACACCCATACACATAAAATAAAAATGTTAAATTTAAATAAAATAAAAAATTAAGACAATTACATGACCTGCATATACCATGCTTAGGTATGCATTCATGAACTCACCCCTCCTTATGTCTGGTAATGGATTTCGTGCGACCAACTGCTTCAGTCTCCTGATGTTTTGGCTTCTCTGTCTTGATGTTCATGCTTCAAGCCATATATTAAACATCCGTACCTTGAATGGAGACTTAAACTCTTTCTTCCTGAAGTTGGTTTTTTCAGAGAATTTTATCACACTAACAGGTGAAAGAACTAAGAAATCACTGTCACAGGTCACAGAATGAACGCTTAACAATCTCACCTCTCTGTGAAAATCACACTCCGATAGAACACAGAATAGCACAGATGGAAATGACTGTTTCTATTCACATTTATATGTCTAATCTCACAGAGGAAAAGTGATCTTAATGAATAAAATGTGATTAGTTTGGCCTCAATTTTCATCATTGATGTTTATTATTTTGTTTTGTTTTTTGTGTTTTGTTTTTGTTTTTATTTATTTGTTTGTTTGTTTGTTTGGAGACAAAGTTTCACCATACAGCCTTTACTGGAGGCCAGAATCTCAGTATATAAACCAAGCTGGCCTGAAAAATGATAAAGATCTGCCTGCCCCCACCTCCCCAGTGCTGGGATTAATGGTGTGCATCACCTTGCCTGGCACAGATTTTTAATATATGGTTGGAAGCATGAACTTCAAAAACATAAAGTGTGCTTATCTGTAAATACTGTAAATGTGAGTGAATTCATAATTTAACTTTTTTCATTAAAATAAGTTATGTATTTATTTATTTTTTAATTAGGTATTTTTTTATTTACATGTAAATTTCTCCTTTCCCAGTTTCCCCTCCAAAAAACAAACAAACAAAAACTGCAAGAACAAGCTCCTGTTGCCTCCCCCCTCCCCATGCCTGCCATCCCACCCTCTCCTACTTATTGGCCCTGGCATTCCCCTACATTGGGGCACAGAACCTTCACAGGGCTGAGGTCCTCTCCTTCTATTGATGATCGAATTCGCAATCCTCTACTATACACATGCTGCCAGAACAATCAGTCCCACCATGTATAGTACTTGGTTGATGGTTGAGTCCCTGGGAGCTCTGAGGGTACTAGTTAGTTCATATTGCTGTTCGTCCTAAGGGGCTGCAAACCCTTCAGCTCCATAGGTCCTTTCTCTAACTCCTTCATTGGAGACTGTGTACTCAGTTAAATGGATGGCTGTCTCTACATCTGTATTATTAGTCAGGTATTGTCAGAACCTCCCAGGAGATAGCTATATTTAGGTTGGCTTGCCCTTCCTTCAGTCTCTGCTCTGTAGTTAATCTCTGCAACTTCTTCCATGGGTATTTTGTTCCCCCTTTTAAGAAGGAATGAAATGTCAACCTTTTGGTCTTCCTTATTCTTGAGTTTCTTGTGGTTTGTGGGTTGTTCTTCCTGTATTCCAAACTTCTGGGCTAATAACCTCTTATCAGAGAGTGCATACCATGTGTATTCTTTTGAGATTGGGTTACCTCACGCAGGATGATACTCTCCAGATCCATCCATTTCCCTAAGAATTTCATAAATTCATCGTTTTTAATAGCTGAGTAGTACTCCATTGTGTAGATGTACCACACTTTCTGTATCCATTCCTCTGTTGAGGGACATCTGAGTTGTTTCCAGTTTCTGGCTA
>JADRCD010192510.1:0-10123 GCA_019843815.1 Montemys delectorum
GTGTGTGTGTGTGTGTGTGTGTGTGTGTGTGTAGTTCTTGGTCATATAGACACAGAACTCTTAATTATTGTGTATAATGCCACCATCATTTCGAGAAAATGAAGTCTCCTATATGACCACTGGTGCTTAAAATCTTCTGAGTTGATCCTTAAGCCTTAGGAGAAGAGGTGATCATCTCATTAGAGTCCAGCAGGGATCTTTGACACAATCGAGAATTACTTCATAATAAATCTAAGGTATCTGGGGATACATAGGACATATCTCAACATATGAAGGCAATATACTGCAAACCCATAGCCAGCTTCATATTAAATAAAGAAAAACTCAAAACATTTCCAATAAAATCAGGGTCAAGAGAAGGATATCCACTTTCTCCAATCCTGTGCAGTATAGTATACAAAGTCTTAACTAAAAGAGTAAGGCAGTAAAGGAGATAAGATGTATAAAAATGGGAAATAAGTCAAAGTGCCTTTACTTGGAAATGGTATAATTCAATACATATAGGAGTCTAAAGTCTTTGCCAGAATTCCTCTAGAGCTGATAACACCTTTGGCACAATGCTTCCATAAACTCAGCTACTACTAACTAGTTTTCAAAAGAAATGGAGGCAGTATATCTAAGAGATACTTGAATTCCTATGTTTTATTGCAGCCAAGATTTGGAATCAGCCAATGCTTCCATCCATCAATGGATTATTTGATAAAGAAAATATGTTATTTATTTACAGAATAATATTCTTTTTCATATAAAAGAAATAAAATTTGTAATTTGTAGGAAGATGGCTGAGGCTGAAAGGCATCATGTTAGAAAATATAAATCAGGCATTGAAAAACAAACAAAAAATTAACAGACACAGAAGAAACCACAAGAATAATGACATTTGAAATAATCTCAAAAATACTTTGCAACAAATTCAACCATGAAGAAGAGAAGAAGAAAACTTGTGCAATTAGAACATTAAGATACCGAAGAAATTGGAGGAAAGACCAGAAGATGGAAAAATTCCCATGCTCAAAGAGTGGTGGGATTTTTATTGTGAAAATTGACATTCTAAGAAAAGCTAATTAAAGATTCAGTGAAACACCTACAAAAATTATACTATATTTTTAAAATAAAAGATTGTTTTATTACATTTTCTTTTATTAAAATTAAAGTTATATTGCGTGTTTAAAATAAAAGTCCCACGTGTCAGTGATGTGAGAGACTCCAAGGATGCAATGGGAATAACATTAGCTGAAATACCCAACAGCGGAGAGATAGGCTCATAGGAGATCACCTCCAGTAGATAGACATGGACCCCAGTGGAGGGATCTCCAGAATTTTAACCCAGAATTGTTCCTGTCTAAAGAAAACATGGGGACAAAAAAGGAGCAGAGACAAAAGGAAAGGGGATCCAGAGAGACCACTCCACCTTGGAATCCATCCCATCTGCAGACAACAAACTCTATTGTTGATGCCAAGAAGTGCTTGCAGACAGGAGCCTGGTATGGCTGTCCTCTAAAAGATTCTGCCAGAACCTGACTAAAACAAATTATAAATAAGACAAATATAGGGTAAGAGCTGAAGGAGCTGAAAGGGATTACAACTTCATAGGAAGAACAACAGTATCAGTTATCCAGACACCTAAGAGCTTCCAGGGATGAAATCATGAACCAAAGAGTATATATGGGCTGGTCCATGGCTCCTGCTACATTTGTAGTAGAGGATTGACTGATCTGGGATCAGTGAGAGGAGAGGTACTTGGTCTTGTGGAGGCTTGTTGGCCCAGCAAAGAAGGATGTTAGAGGGGTGAGGCAGGAGTGAGTAGATTGCCTCTTAGAGGCAAGAGGAAGGGGCATGGGGATGGGGTTGTGCAGAGGGGAGACCAGGAAGGAAGACAAGTTTAAAATGTAAATAAATAAGATGATTAATGAAAAATAAGTAGCCAGGCAGTGGTGGTGCACGCCTTTAATTCTAGCACTTGGGAGGCAGAGGCAGGCAGATTTTTGAGTTTGAGGCCAACCTGGTCTACAGAGTGAGTTCCAGGACAGCCAGGGCTACACAGAGAAATGTTGTCTCAAAAACTCCCCACCCCTAAAATAAATAAATAAATAAATAAATAAATATTTAAAAAAGTAAATAAATAAATACCACACCAGCCAAACAGTGTAAAATAAAATAAAATAAAATAAAGGTTTAAAATCATCTCATGTGGAATTCCATAATGTCATATCTGCCAAGAGGATCAGACATGTCAATTTTAATTGTCATGTTCCTGAAGTTTTTATTTAACCACCTGCATATTACACTTAATAACAAAGGAAAAACAAACTAAAAGTAATCATATAAATATCAGTGAATCATCTAAGATAAAAATAGACTTTCAATAGAATAGTATTTTATAGCCTCAAAAATAAATTTTAGTTGAGTTCTCTGGAAATAACGGGGACAGAGAATGGTAAGAACTTATGAGCAACAAACACTAATACTGAAGCTAAACACATGAACATGGATCAGAATCATTGGCTAGAGTACAAGACACAAATTCCAGCCCAAATCCAGTCATAGATCATGGAGGGATTCATGAACACTAACCCATAGCTGAGAAGCAATATGCCATAAGAAGGAGAGATATATAGAAGATAGACAGACTGGAAGGAAGTGGGGATAGAGGGAGACAAAAAGAGAGAGGAGAGAGACAGGGGGGTATCTTTCGTTTACAGTTCACTTGTACACACCTTTGTGTCTAATCATATTCTTACAATCTAAGAGTAGCCTGGTATGGTCATCAGACACTAAGGCAGAGCAAATTTCCTCATTTTGGCAAATATTTATTATTATGTTTAATATGATTCTTAGGAAATTAATATAGCATGTTAATTGATATTACAGAAGTTACTGTCTGAATAAAATTTGCATTAAAAAGGCTACCCAGTGACTCTGCTTATGAGAGTTTAATTACATAGCAAATAATTTTAGTATTTTCTTCCATTCAACCTAAAACAAAATGAAAAAAATCACACAAGTTTATAAAAGTACATTATGTAATCAACACAATTTACATTAGTAATAGCCTGTTCTACTTTTAGAAAAAAATGTTTGGATTCCTCACTTATCAATACTATCATATCATATCACATCACATATCACATCACATCACATATCGTATCACATCTGATTTTTACATTTTGACTTTCAGAGAAAATTATACAAGAATTATTTTAAAGAAGTGACATGTTATGAAGACAGCTTTGTAATAGCCTTTTCATATTCCAATTACTTAGTGTAGTATTTTCAACATTTAAATTTTCTTCACCAAAAGGCACACCATTTTCTTGATTTAACCAGGAGCGTTAGAGACCTTAAACTATGTGGCCGCTCTACTCTGCCTGTTGTCTCTAAGTGTGAGTCTCTAATTATGTGAGTCAAAAAGGCATGATAGGATGACGGTGATTGTTCATTGACAGGGTGTAGAATCTCCTATGAGAAACAGCTTTGGGTTCTTCTGTGAGGGATTTCCAAAGAAGCTCAAGTGAGTGGAGGAAAACAAGCCTCCACTTATAGGCACCTCCCAACAGGTGGCTCAGATATAAAAAAAGTACGGAGACAAAGCAGTGTGTGTTGCTCTGTCTTTGTTTATTTTCTCTCAGCAAACCGTTTGCCATTGCTTTTGCTGTAGACCTCCACTAACATTAGTATCCGGCTTTCTTGTCCCTTCAAATGTGGACTCAGTACAAGACACCGTTTAGGAACCTTCAAGACAAAAGCTCTGGATTGGGATTGCTGAGCGTCCAGCCACAGAGATTAAGCAGCCATTGGCTTCTCAGCCTTTCCAGAACTCTCAAGACCCACTGTGCTACAAAACCCCTAAGGTATAAGACATTCTATTAGAATTACCCTACTCAAATCATCTTGAGAAAAGTGGACACCAAGAACAAAATTGGATTTTGCTACAATACAAAATGTTGGTGAGTGAACCCTAGGTCTCAAAAGTGAACGTGTTTGAAGATACAACCTTAGAGAGATCACTAAGCTCAGATGAAGTTGAGCGATCCTGGTCCTTTGGAGAAGAAAAGGGAGGTCAAAGAACACTAGCCTGGAGAGATGCTCATGTGATACAGACACGTGGTCAGCCTCAGGAGAAGGATAGAAGTCTCATGGGAAGCATAGCCCACCAATTCCTTGATATTGATCTAGCAACTAAACAAAATTAAATGTGCCTTCATCTGGTTTGTAGTGTTTTCCTGTGAGAGCAGCTGCAGTAGAAACAGGAAAGGAAGGGGAAGTAAATAAGTTTCTTTGCAAATAATATTTGTGATTCCTTTGAGGAAATTCTGCCATATATTTTCTAAACTGCTCCCTGACCTCTACTTTCCCCCATAGATCATCCTGCAGACCTCATGTTTCACAGCAATCTTTCTAAATGCTGTCAATTCACTCGGGCTCTTTTCATAAATGCCCCATAAACTTAAGGGTTTAAATGACAGTGATGTGTTTCTCACAGTTCTGGACCCCAGGAATCCGAGTGTGCTGTGGGTTCAGTGCAACTTTATTCAGCAGTTTTCCTAGCTTGCAGCTTGCTGCCTTCTTACTGTATAGGAACAAGTCACTTGGTTAAAAGCACAGTTCAGGACCAACACTGTACATAGCTTCAATTGTTTCCCCAGTATCTATAGTTCATTTTCCTGAATAGGAAATTAGAATATGACTCTTGAGTCCATTGAGTCCGTACATAACTGTGCTTCTTCAGTTTTTGAAATTACTGCTTCAGACATGCTAGGGAGAATGTCACTTCCTTCTGAGATGATCTCCACTTCAGTCTCCTCAAAGGGAGAGTCTCATCATCTGAATGATTCTGACTCCCTTTGTATCGTCTTGACATAAACTGTGACAGAATACTGTTTTATCAGGAAAATACAGACTGAAGTAAAAGATCTTCCCTAATATCTACCATATGCAGTTCATGAAATTGATACTCATATGATAATTTTGTCCAGAATGTAAAAATCTTTACATTCAGGAAGACTTACTCTTTACCCTGTCCTTCACAAAGAGAATTGACATGAGTTTCCTACTGCGCTGACACATTACCATAAGTAATCCTAACAATTCCCTCCATTGTCAAAGTGATTTTAAAACAGCAAACATTTATTATCATTAAGCTAAATATTTAGAAACAGCAGAGCTTCTGTCCACATTTTTAAGGTTTTATTCTTTATATGACTGAAGCTGCAGAATTTAGAGGATTGTGGAGGGCTGGAGGAACTGCCTCTGAATCCATTAACCAGGGCTATAGGGTATCTTTTAATATGTTGGCCTATTCCAATGATGTCTTGTTTCCCCAGGATGTAGATCTAGTGCAAGGTATAAGCCAATCCTGGGTTTCTGATCTAACAGAAGAAAATTCGTTGTTGTAAATGGCATACCTTTAGGAGTTACATGTTATCAATTCTGGGATACTTGTTTGATAATAGAGACTAGTCATGGAGAAGACTGGCTGTACACAGGCTGTACTGGAGGAGGTTGACACTAATTGAATATCTCTCAGTTGTTTGATGGGGTAAAATAACTTGTCTTCACAGTCGACATGTAATCCTTGCTCTTTGGTTTATGTTTGAATTATGTTTAGGTTTTTAAACATAACCTGTTGTTCAGGATGTTCACTTAATAATGTATGAACACTGTCAATGTTTAAGTAGTCTCAATAATTTTATGACAACTTCAAAAACAAAATTTCTCTAAAAACAATATGCTCATACATGGCCAAAAAATAGAATGAATGATAAGCAGACACAAGCACTGAGCTGTTTGTTTGATGACACTCAGTGTTCACATGGTTAATTTATGTTGAAGGGCTTTTCATATTTATGGTGAACGAACAATAAATTTATGAGTAGGATAATTCATGTTATGCTTCTTTTGACAATTAAAATAATGAAGAAGGGCAATTGGTTTTCTCCGAGGAGAGTATCGCCTATGATTTAGAATGGTGAGAACTGCAGTGTGTCAACCTCAGTTATGACAGGACTCATCTCATTTCCTAGTCCTTGTAAAGCTCATCATGCATAAAGCTGCCTGAGTGAGATGCTCAACTCTCCTTTTATGTATTCCCCTCCATCTCTCATAACCTATTTTCCAGCAGATTTTGTTCTTTATTCTTCCAAATGGCATGGCTAACCTGTCTGCCTTTGTCCATTAGCTTCATCCCATCAGTTTTCTTCCTCAGGTGTATGCAAACACCTATTGTTCTGGTTTGCTGTTTTCTTCTATCCAATTCTGTCTGCAATTAGGAACTCAGAATTGTCATTTTAAATGGAATTACACAGGAAAAATCTACTGAGGTTTACAATTGCATTCAGATTAATAGTCAAACATCAGTCTCTGGCATGATATTTGCATGATATTCTGGCCTTTTGTTTTCTGAAATTCCCACCATCTCAAACATAGTGTGGATATGTGCTCTTTAGATTTTCAAAGTACACTGTCCTCTCTGCAAAGCTTATATTGCTATCCTTCCTTCCTTCCTTCCTTCCTTCCTTCCTTCCTTCCTCCCTTCTCTCTCTCTCTCTCTCTCTCTCTCTCTCTCTCTCTTTCTTTGTTGAGTCAGGGTTTCTCTGCATAGCCCTAGTTATCCTGGAACTCACTCTGTAGACCAGGCTGGCCTCAAATTCAGAAATCCACCTGCCTCTGCCTGCCAAATGCTGGGATTAAAGGTGTGCGCCACCACTGCTCAGCTCTTCCTCTCTCTTTCTTTCTTTCTTTCTTTCTTTCTTTCTTTCTTTCTTTCTTTCTTTCTTTCTCTTTTTAAATACATTTCTTCCTATCTACACTTCAAATTTCAATTTAAATAGGATGATCTCTGGCCAAGTTTGCTGAATTTTTTTTATAACAATGAAGAAAAGTCTCATTCTCCATGTCTACTTCCAAACAATCATTTTGTAGTGTGCTATTGTCTGTTATAGCAACTTGACTCTGCTGACATTTTTTATCAACTCTAGAAACTTCCATTTCCAACCACCTCATAGTTTCCCTAGTTTGCCTTGTGTATATTAGAATAAATATGCAAATTGATAAGTACATAGTTAAATTTTATTACATAAAAATGTTCAAAGTGAATAATGGTGAAAGTTTCTACTCAGATGCTCATTTTAGACCTTAGCCATGGCTTCTCTCTGGCTAATTTATAAATCAAAGACTATCTCATCCAGTGTCTTCCCAGGTGTCACTATCTTATGAAGATTAGTTTTTCAAAGTAGATAGATAATAGCACTCAAAATGCCCAAATTACTTTATGTATTTGAAATATTTTAATATAAGTCATTAAATTTATAATTGAGTTAGAACAAAACAAATAAAATATATATTTAACTTAGAGATAAACTTTTTTGCTTTGATTTTTGTTTGTTTGTCTGTCTTATGGAAGTCATATATTATCCTTAGAATAATTTTAGCACCTTGAATTAATGTTACACTTGCGCAGCTATCTATCTATCTACCATCTATCTGTCTGTCTGTCTGTCTGTCTGTCTGTCTGTCTGTCTATATCTCCAACAAGGACGCCAACAATGGAAGCTAACAAAAGAAAATACAAAAGCCTATCACTCATGATTCCTCTTAAAAGACTTTAAATTCTTTAAATCTTCACAGGAGTCTTAAAATCGCAAGCTTTCCACAGGAAACAGACTACAGGAACAGACTATAGGAACAGACTACAGAAACAGAATACAGGAACAGAATACAGGAACAGAATATAGACTATCTAGAAAGAGGAAGGAAAGGAGGCTTAGTTTGGGCTTTTAGGCATCTCTGTGGACAATCAACCAACTCTAGCCAGATTTAAACAAATAAGTTAATTATTCATGATAAATTTGTGTTAACCTTTATAAAATAAAAAAATATATAATTTGATTTAAGAATATGGTATTTTTTTGCATTTTCTCAGTCTATAATTTACAATATTAAAACTTTAATGGATGTCTTTTTGCTTATTCTTATTCTGGTCAAGTATTTAATGCTGAAGTTTTTCAAATTATAACTTAAAATAACTAATTTATCTTTTCAATCACCACAATCATTAGTAATGATGCTACAATAGGAACCTCTCTAATGAGTTCCATCTTGCTTCATATAAAAGATATAATCATTACAGCACACCTTTGTTTATTCATTCAAAAGAATTGCCTAAATTGTCAGTCAATGCCATGGATATATTTTAGTGTTGTTTATGCATCTTAAACTTTGTTAAGCTCCCTGTATGCCATGCAGGCCTTGCGTGACAGCAGTATCTGAGGCATAAGCTTAAAGAAAGCCAGTCTCCTGCACCCGCATTGTCACCTGGCACCCCCTAACTCAGAGGTAGCCCAGATATGTCCTCGTACTCTTGTGCTAGGTGCCCACCAATATATAATTTATTAATGGTGAGACAAAATAGGACATGGCTCTCTAACCTTTACCAAAGTTCCAACATCTTAGCCAAACCCTGATTTGGAATGTTACCCACCCAGACTAATTACCTCTGGCATTGTTAGGGAAATAAGGAAAAGAATACAGCATTAAAGCTTACGGAATGAGAGGCTTATCCCAGGACAAGGTCAAGTATAATCCTCATTTTCAGTCAAGGACTGCAACTGAATTACTCCTAGGAATTAGCAAGAGACACGTCTCTACTAGCCCAGTAGATTAACATAGTGGGCGGTTTTACCTAGGATGGGCGGGACCTTGAGCTGAGTGTGTGTGTGTGAGAGAGACAGTGTGCAGCAGTCGGTTTTTCTAGATAGAGGAGTCTGCATTGAGCAGTTGGACTCAGTCCGTAGCCCCCCAGGACTCTGGCTGGGCCCATGTGGCCTGAGCGTGCTCAGAGTCTGGGGGGTGATGCACCAGTCCAGAGGAGATGACTACTGTTTTTAGATCCAGTGTATTTTAGGTAGCCTCAGATGTACCTTGACTGCTGAGCTGCCAAATTTTTCATATCTCTTTTGCAATGATTGTAAGAGTCTCATGCCATTTTTAAGAAATACATTCAGATAGTACACTTCTTGTGTAGTGCATGTTTGTCACAGCCGAATCCTGTGCACACTTGACCAGAACTCATCGTCCCACCGGTACAAGGGACCCCCTGAAAGAAAACCCCCAGTCCGTGACATCTGTAGAATCCAGTCAGGACTTCTGCCTTTTATTTTTATTTTTTAATTTATTTTTGCCCCTGGAAGTAAATGAAGCAAGGACAAATCAGAGTACCCTGAGTTCTTACAATCTTTACTTATCTGGGCATGAATCCTCTAGTGTCCATAGGCTATAGTACTGCTTGCTACATTCTGTCCACAGATAACGTAGTTCAAAGGCATGCTCTCAACTCTGCAATTCAAACATTGATTCTCCACAGCAGAGGGTCTGCCATTCTGCCATGAGAAGAAATCCATGATGACTTGGATTCCAAGAACAGTCTTTGCTGCCTATGGATGGAGGCTTCCACTAGCTCACTTAAGATGAGAAAATTTTGCCTGGAGATTAGGAAAGTATTAAAGACATGACAACAAACTGAACTCTTGTTAAATGTGACTCTAATGTTGACCAATGTATATACAATGAAGTATAACATACAAATAGTAAAATAGGACTTCTCTCCTATTAAAAATACAGATATCAACAGGGTAAGATGCTTCAGTGGATAAAGTCACCTGCCTCAAAGCCTAATAATCTGAGTTCAGTCTATGTAACCTACATGGGAGAATAAGAGGATAGATCAGATTGTCAAAAGTTGTACCTGATTTTGATATGTAAGCCATGGCATATGCATTTTGAAACATGTATACATACATACATTCTATATATAAATAAAATTAAAAAAATAAAGAAGACTGAAACCATGTGACATATATTGATTTAAATGAAGTATTATATACACTTATGTGTGTGTGTGTGTGTGTGTGTGTGTGTGTATGTGTATGTGTATCTCAACAGTTTATTTGAGCACAAAGGATTCCTATGTACATAATCTAAAATATTTCAGTGCTCTGCAATGTTGTTAAATTAATTTTTAGGTTAAGGAGTTCCTTTGTCATCTTCAGAAATTAGCAAAAAGACTTGGCCCCCTTAAAAAGAAGAAGAAGAAGAAGAAGAAGAAGAAGAAGAAGAAGAAGAAGAA
>JADRCD010192510.1:10133-25686 GCA_019843815.1 Montemys delectorum
GAAGAAGAAGAAGAAGAAGAAGAAGAAGAAGAAGAAGAAGAAGAAGACGAGAAAGCTCTCCAGTCTTAGCTTCATTTCACTTAGAAGCTTATTAAAGATAGCAACAGAAGTATTTGTTTACAACTGAACCACTGGTAGCATTATGAAACACACCCGAGAGGACATAATCAGTCCAGAAACATCTTGCACAACAAACCTCTGAGGGACTCCCAGACAGTGTTGTGGGTATTCTTGATTTCTCTGGTGCCTAGAAACCCAAGGTAATGTGTTGAAGAAGCATCTTCTGATTTACCTGGGATTGTGAGCTAAAGATCCAGGTTCAAGAATCAGCACACCTCCACTCTAATTCTTCTGTAAGGAATTTAAAATGCAAGATGGAGAACCTTTTAATGAAAATTAAATTAATAATATTAAAATATGAAAATTATTTATTTTTAAATGGCTTTACAAACAATACTTTTTATATACTAAGAAGAAAATTGATGGAATTTAACATAAATTTAAAATGTGAAGTTTTCTTTTTTTAATGTGTGTTGTGGACAGGATGATAAAACATAGGTGTTTTGATAAGATCAGAACAAGAAAAATATCATCAAACACACTAATACATAAAACAAATCTTACATTGGCCTAACCTGACACAAAAACTATAGAGAATCAAGGAATTCTAAGAACAGAAGCCCTTCCCCTACCTCTTCCATTGGGGTCCCCAAGCTCAGTCCAATGGTTTGCTGTGAGTATCTGCCTCTGTCTTAGTCAGGGCTGGCAGAGCTTCTCAGAGGACAGCCTAAAGCACATCTTAGCATCAGCAATAGTACAATTTGGTATTTAGAAAATATTAAGCATTTTGTTTTGTGACAAATATATATGAAAGGAAACCCTTTATTACTCTAAAATCTATCCTCAGCTTCACATTTAAAAGAAAAGCTAAGCCTTATGAGTTTTATTTTGGAATGTTAGACATTTAATTTTGTTCTACTTTGGCTTCACCTTGCCTTTACCTTAGAGAAAATTTATACACTGGTCCTTACAAAATCCATTCTTTTTCACTTAAAAATTCTAATACAAAGCACTTATATTAAAAACTTAAGTGCATAGTGCATTTTTAATAGCATTTGAATAAGTTAATTCTAGATATGTTCATAGTAGCAGTTTTTATGTGTTAATTCAATTCTAATATTATTTCTTGTGCTCTCATTACGTGGGAGTATAGAGAAAAGAAATTTACTTTGAGTGAAATAATCTAAACTATTCACAGAAACACTAACCTATGTCCTAGCTCTTCAGTTTGTTCTTCAAAGTTCCCTTACCCTTTGCTCCTGAGACTCTGTAATTTCAAATTAATTCAATAATGGCTCAGGAAACTTAGTAAAATACTTATCATTATTTACATCATTATTACAGATTTCAGAACTCCTTCTAAGGCTATTTGAGGCTCTCTATCTCATTCAATTCATAAAGATTAGAAGAACTTCATCCTTCAAATAAAGTGATTAGTTCATTATATCTTATAATTAGTACAAAATGTTTATTTCTATTTTTTATACTTTTCAAGTTATTGTAAATTTTTTCAAGTTGAATTAGTGTCTACTTCTGTAGCATATTTTGAGGTATAATATTTAACCTTTAATTAATATTTCAAGTTACCCTAACTTAACAGACAACCATTTTTTTGTGCAATTTGTTTTGATAATTTGTAAAATCCACTCATTCATTCATATATCCATTCATTTAATAGTAACTTTGTCATGTTATGATTTTCAAAGGACCATATCATACAGCTATTTTTCTTATTTTATATACTTAAACTTTGACCACAATTTTACCTGTTATCAGAATAGAATCTTCTATGATGTATGAAATCCTCAAGGTTATACTGATTATATCCTTCAACCAAGAAATTATTTCTAATTCTTTCTGGAAATGTCTACTTAGATCTATATCAATTAATCTATCAAATAAATCACATGGGTCAATAA
This sequence comes from Montemys delectorum, assembly GCA_019843815.1. Lineage (NCBI taxonomy): Eukaryota > Metazoa > Chordata > Mammalia > Rodentia > Muridae > Montemys > Montemys delectorum. The sequence goes on from JADRCD010192510.1 coordinate 12,113, forward strand.
TGATATTTTGATTAAAATAACTAGTACATTAATGTTGATATTATATTTTATTAAAAGATTTTTATTTATTGTATGTATGAGCACACTTTCATAGTCTTCAGACACACCAGAACTCAGAATCTCTGGAAGAGCAGTCATGCCATAGCATGTTTTAAAATTACAGGCAACACATACACATGGAAAAAAAAAACCCTCACACCTTTAATCCCACGGCTTCAGAGGTACACAGGAAGATCTCTGATCTAGAGACCAGACTGGTCTACATAATGAGCTTCAGGATAGCCAGGGCTACATAGAGAGACCCTGTCTCAAAGTAAATAACTAAATCAAAGAATAGATGAATAACATAAATGAAATTTTAATTTTAAAACTTTTAACTTTTATTATATACGTTCTAACCCTATCTCAAACAAATGAAAACCCACAGGTCATAGTGAAACAGACTACCAATGAACACTCTACAATGACCATGAAGGGATGAGATCTCATTGAATAGGGGCATGCCAACCTCCATTTCTCTGGGAAAAGACTTCGATCTCAGTCTTTCTGAGGGGAAGGGGGAATAACTCAATCCAGAATCACGCACATGCACATACGTTTCTCTTTCTCAAGTGGGTTTTCATGTGTCGCTTCCAAGACCCCTGCTCTCAGAAAGACATGCTACGCTTCTTAGAGATGTAGGGTCTCAAGTCACAATGGATGCGGAAATGGACAGTGAGGTTGCCCTTGTTGCAGAAGTGTCGCCCACAATCCTTGCACACATAGGGCTTCGCCTTCTCCTGGACCCGATTGTGGCCCTGCAGGGTGGACCTGCGGGTAAACTTCATTCTGCAGACTGCACACGTGTAAGGCTTCTCCCCGGTGTGGACACTGGTGGACTCTCAGGTCAGAGGACTGTAGAAAGGCCTTGTTGTACAAGTTGCACTTGAAGGGTCTCTCTCCTGTGTGTGACCTCTGGTAGAGGTCAAAGTGAGACTGATAAAGAAACCTCTTCTTGCATTCAGTACACGGAAACCAAGCCTGGCCAGCAAGAATGTTGACTTGTTTACAAGCTATGGATTAGCAGGCTCTGGATTACCAGCCTCAAGCCCATCTTCTGTATTGTCCATGTAGGAGGCCACTCCTTGGGAAGTGGGTAAGTTGAAAACACGAAGACTCTGAAGATTCCTATTCAAGGCTAAATCTCTTTCCAGAATATGGGTGAACGATGGTACAGCATCCACAACAGTGTCTTCTTAGGGCAGCACGGCACCCTTTACTCTAAGAGGACCAGCTTGCACCTCACCAGGACCTAGTGTCGGATGAAGGTCCAGAGCAACAAACTGAGTCATTCCTCAGGCTCTGCTCAGGTCTCAGGTGGTCTGTCTGTCTCCTCTCAGGAATTACTCCCAGCAAAATGTCTTCTTCCTGGCTTGTGGATGGCTCTTCAGTTTCTGCGAGGTTCTGCAGCTCCCGGCTGGCCTGGCCTCTGTTAAGAGACTCCTCGTTCTTTTTTGATAGATGATCTTGGGACAAATCCATATGACCCCGTTTGTCCTCTGCAGCTTCAGCCTTCTCAGCACTGGGATCCGGAAGGAGGTATGCCTGTCCTTGGGAGTAGATTATGGACCAATTGCGGCCTTTCTCATCCCTCAGCACCTTTTCCAGGTCTTTGCAGCTGTTCACTCTGCTCTCCTTCACTAAGGCCTGCAGCTTTAGTGGCATGCAGATTAGGAACTATTCCAACACCAGCTGATCCAGGATCTCCTCCTTGCTCTTCAGGTGGTCTGGCCTCAGCCATTGATAGCATACATCAGAGAGTCTCTTCAGATTCTGGATCCAGTGGTCGGACCCTTCCAAGGGATTGAAACCTTGGAACTTCATGTGCCAAAAATTGGGATTGTAGTTTTGCTTTTCTCCATGTTTTTCCTGGGATATTCGTGATAGTGGCTGCCCTGACCTGACAAGGCTATCTGGTGGCACATTCCTTGTAGAAATCCATTACCCTATAACCTAGGATTCTGGGAACTCAAAAAAACGTCATAGTATTGACTTGAAAATAGGAGCTGGCATTTAGTGCTACCCAAGTGGATGGAATGTAGACAAAAACAAAAGATGAAACACCAGGAAGGATGTCTATCAAATATCTATGTGTAAATTCCATCTGAGCTTGCCTGACTTCAACAGTTCTACATCACTGGTTCTCATCTCAATCTGTTGGTTACAACTCCTTTGAGGGATTTCAAGTATTCTTTCACAGGTGTTGCATATCACATATTTACATTATGATTCATAACAGTATCAACATCACAGTTATTAAATAGCGACAAGAATAATTTTATGGTAGGTGGTTACCACAACATGAGAAACTGTATTACTGGTTCACAACATTAGGGAAAAGCAGAACCACCTTTCTCTACAGATCTTTACATCTTTGACCTATGGTTTATGTTAACTAATTATTGGCAGAAAGCATTAGTTTTATATGAGACTAGTTTATATGAGGCTAGTGTTGTTTCAATGCATCTACTAATAAAAATTAGTACACTTTAGCGGAAAAATACAACTTATACATGATACTATTCATACCTCCCACAAATTATACAATTAAGATGATTGATCATGAAAAAAGCCAAATTTATAGTGATAAAATATGTTGTTGATGGAAACAGATTAGGGCCATTATTGACTTTGATCAGAAGTCATGAATATGACATCAGCTAATAAGATAGTTAGAACTGACAAACTCAATTAATAGAATTATCTCAGTAGATTTCCATGTAATATGCTATGTGAAAATTTGTGACTCATGCTTTCTAGTTCCCTGTAATGCTACAATAACCTATGCATACACCTCACAAAACTTCCAATCACCTGCATTCTCATCAATACTTACCATCATCTGACTCACAAATAAGTAGCTATGCAATACTCATAGAGATCATTACTATTGAAAATTGATTGTCACAATGAAGTTAAATACCCTATATGTACCTGTTAACCCGTACAATTTTCCTTTCCTAAAATTAAGTATTCATTGATTTTTCTGATATTTGATCTTCTAATATTTGACTTGTAGTAAACATGAAATGACAGCTTTAGACAGTGAAAATATAATTCTGTGATGAATATTTGCCCAACGACAGTGTCCATATTATGATATACAAAATCTTAACTGCTGAACCTAAGTGATATTTGTGTTACCAAATGCTATATTTGTGCAGCTTTCACCTACGTAGCTGTTCTCTGCTATAAGACACAAACAAACTCTCCTACATTTTTCTCTTTGCTAATGTTTTAATTCTACTGTTAGGCTTAGCATCAGAAGTCCATTTTTTTTTTTTTGGTCCAGTTTTCTTTTAAAACAACCTAAGAAATATTAAGGACATTCCAAGTTGAATAACTCAGTCATGTTTGCAGTCAGGAGGATACAGTGTGTTCTCCAAGATGTACACCAAGTATCTTTTTACCTGCAGTTTTGGTGTGGTTCTTGACTTAAAAAATATATCCTGTACACTGTTTGATAAATAAAATTGATGAAAAAATTCTCTATACATTTAATACAAATATGGTGCCTCTTGATCAATAGTTCACAGGAAGGTAGAGCAATGCCAAAATTGAAACAACAAAAAAATGAAACAATAATGAGACAAGCAGGTTTGCAACCATTATCTAATGTTAGGAATAGTATTGATTGTCACTTCTTTCCTGGGTGTCAGATTCTATCACCCTATATTATAACTTATTACATGACTGCATAATGACTAAGGGTACAGAATTATATGGAGACCTCTTAGAAATGGATCCAATTCAAAAGCTTTCAGTAGAGCTTGCACATCATTTCTATACTGCCTTTCAATTGTTTATGTCTCTTTTGGTAGTAGCAGCAGCTTGCAATTTTATTTTTAATCTGAAATACATCCTCCAATTGTTCTCATTTTACAAACATTACTATAAAATTTTGAATGGTATTCTGCAGTCATATATCTAAGGCCAGATTATATTTATAGTACTGTCTACAGTTTAGGTGTATCTTCCATAAATTCTTATTGCCACACTTAACACCCAATATCTTACTTATACAATTATACAGTATATTTGCAGCAGAGTTATTTCATCACAGCTTCTTATATTGGTTAATCTAAGTCATAATTAGCCATTTCGTTATTATGAATGGTTTAAGAAGACATTGGATACTTTGAATAGCTGTATTTTTACACAAATAAGAGCCACTGAAACTCAATAATGACATTGAAAGAGTATTAACATTCATTAAGAAATACCATATTATTATATATGTTTATGTACTTTAAATTATTTTGAAAATAAAGTTTGCTATTCTCTCTCTCTATCTCTCTCTCTCTCTCTGAGTGTGTGTTTGTGTGCATGTGTGTATATATGTGTATGTGTGTGTGTGTGGGTCTTTATATGTGCTACATACAAATATATTTTATATTTTCAAGTGTGCCTATTTGAGAATTAATTATGTACAGTTTCAGAACAGCTTAGTTTTTATCCATCTTTTGTTGTTCTACACAGGATTTAGAACAGTGATAAATACTGTCATTATTAAATGATATGATATTTCAAATGGAATATTTAGTTTTAGTGCTTTACCCAATGTGCTTTATATTATTCTGTAGCTTTATTTATAAGGAATAGTTTTTTCTTCCATTTTAACTTTCACCTATAAATGATAAAACTATGCTAAATAAATCACAAATCATGTTTATGTTTTTCTACCATGAAAATTTCAACTACAAAATACATTTGGTATTTATTTCTAAACATTTTCTGAAAGATGGCTCAATGAGCCATCATAATATTATGATCATCCATATTCTTAAACTGAAGGTGATATATTAAAAGTTTATGTTAAACTAAGCAGGTATAAGTATTGTGAGAACCAAAAGACAAATGGAAAATGCTTTATTCTAAATAAGAGAATATTTACAAAACTTACATTTTTAGGGAAAATTAAAATGCCATATATTCTTAGAGGATGAACAGTTATATGTGCAGGCAATATGCATGCAAAGATGCTCATGTTCCCTCTCTTTCTACAAATACCTCAGGAAGGCTTGCATAAAATTTCATAGCAAGTCTCTATGACATTCAGTTTTTTCTATGCTTTATATAATACCACATACTTAGGCTTTATATAAAATAAAATTCTAAGGATAATATTCACCAAAGATTTTATGGTGCTGTCTCTTAAAGGAGAGCTTTTTGAGCATAAAAAATGATAAATATATTTTAGATTAATTATAAAATTGGAAGCTTCTCCTCTACCTAAAGGGATATAGATTATAAACAATTGAAAGGTTATGTAGAAATGAAATTCAAGGTCTACTGAAGTCTTTTAAATTGGAACCAATTTTAAGGGTACTATATATATCAACTCCCTTAGTTATTAAGCACTCATGTAATAAATTCCAGTGCAGAAAAAAGGAAATTAGAAACCCAGAGAAAACACTGTCAATTAATAAGCTCTTGATATGAGAATACGATTTTCTAGTGGGCTTGTCTCAGTATTTTTTCAGTTTGTTTACATTTTGGCACTGGCCTACCTCATTAGTTTAGGATTCTATTTGCATACATGATTATGGCCATAACACAAAGCAAAATATCTTCTACACTTCCTCCCAAAATAAAATATTGTATCTCAAAATTGTTGGAACTGTACTTAAATGGATATATGTATGCTTACCTCACTAACACCAAGTGCCAAACTCAGAATGATCAAACTTGCTTATTAATCTTTTTCATACTGTATTTTTATAATAATAATGCATCTTACATTTTGTTTAAAAAAAAAAGTAGGGAAATTCATGATCTGTGTTTGTCACATGAGGTGATGGAGATTCTCTCCTTCCTTTTCACTCAGCTTGATTGAGGCTGTGAAATAAGTTTTCACACATCGGGGCTGACCTGACATATATGAAGCCATAGGAAGCATGTGAGATGTTTCTTTGTCCATCACTTTGAATACTGCATGATAGAAATCTTCTGAAGCCAAAAGCTTCCTAGTTTCACCAATACCAATAACAGTTACACATTCTTCAATACGAGAGCTGAAGCATCAAAGATGCTAACCATTCTCTCCTATGTGGTAATTCAGAATGAGACATCATCATGTGGCAGATTCCAAATGGGGCAGGAAACACTGATCATTGTCTAAAGCCTAGAACATTCTCTGACTTTGGCTTCTTGTTCATCATTTCCAAGTTTATCACTGTAAGATCTGAATAAACAGGGACGCCTCAGAAAAACACCCGGAGGCCAGGAATTTCCTTAATAGGATAAGCTCAGGAACTTTAGGAAGGCAGTGGAACACTCCGGAAGGGGAAGGCTAATTAACATTCCTCAGATCACAGGGTGGACCTTTGCCCACCTTCAGACAAGGGAATTCCTTGCCACCTCATTCCCTGAAGACCAATCAGTTTAAAAAGTCACACTGTTTAACCAATCACATGTGTCTAATGGCTGCTGCTCTGAAAATTGTATAAAAGTTCACTGAACGAGCTGGAAGGGGTCACCTCCTTTCCTTAGGGTCTGAGACAGCCTCAGTGCACTGGAATAAAAGTCCTCATGTTCTTTGCATCGATCAGGCTCCATGTGATTCACCCAGGGGGTCTCTGATAAGCTAAGGTTCGACAGGGTCTTACATTTGATGCACTGGCTGGGATTCGACTCCACAGAGCCCCAAACAGGTACAGGAATTCCTGGCCATGGCCAGGTCCTGCTTGCTATGTATGGATTCCAGGGTTTGCTGAATTGGCTGCCTCCTTCTATCCCGTGAATAAAAATGGACAGGGCTTCAGTTGGGGTAAAGAAGAGCAACAGGCTTTTGATGCGATTAAGCAGGCTTTCCTCAGCAGTGCAGCGGGTGGTGGCTCCTAGTAGAAACTTCAGAAGCGGCAGAGAACCAGCAGGAAAATAGAGTTCTCTTTATCTCAGAAAACTCCACTCTTGGTGAGCCAGCTCTGTCAGCAGAGCAGGAACTGAGGGGGAAGGTTACAAACAAAGGGCAACAATCTTATTTCCTAGGTTACTTTGCTTTCTTCTCTGTGTAGTTGTTATCTCAAATTGCATCTCTATGTTTTACCTGTTTAATAGCGGTCTCCTGCCTTATACATCATTTGTGAAATGAAAATAATGACTAGCAATATTCAGGAACATTCACTGTTATATTTTCCCATGGATGTTCTCATGTATTTCAATTGTTTTCTATTTTCATCTAGATATCTCTATATCTATATCCTATACAAAATATCCTATACAAAATTCATTTTACTTCTGGAAGTCTCACCAACACTTTGTTCATTCTGAGATTGTTCATGTGGGCCTATTATCCCAGAACATTGGTGGCAGAGACAAGAGGATCATTATAAGTTTGACAACTTACTCTCTGTAGAAAGTTCCAGGCAATTAGCTCCCTGAAAGGGAGAACATATACATGATGCTTCTGATAATAGTTTCCCATAGATCACTTTAACTATATTAAATTTTGTTATGTATTTCTGTGCATTCATTTGACATGAATATTTTGATTGTCGTAATCATTCCTTAATAATTAAAATCTGTTTACATTTAAAACATTGAATATAGTTTAATTTACAGGAATTATCTTTAATATAATATATTTATTTTTATTGGATAATTTCTTTATTTACATTTTGAACCCTTTCCCTGTTTCTCTCCTTCCTGGAAACACCCTATCACATCCTCCCTCTTCCTGCTTCTATGAGGGTGTTCCTCCACACACCTACCCACTCCCAACTCCATGCCCTCAATTTCCCTACACTGAGGCATCTACTGAGCCTTCATGGGACCAAGGACCACTCCTCCCATTGATGCATGACAAGACCATCCTCTGCTAAATATGCAGCTGGAGTCATGTGTACTCCTTTGTTGCTAGCTTAGTCCCTGGGAGTTCTGGGGGGTATGGTTGATATTGTTGATATTGTTCTTCCTATGGGGTTATAAATCCATTCAGCTCCTTCAGTCTTTTCTCTAACTCCTCCACTGGGGACCCCACACTCAGTACAATCATGGCTGCAAACATCCACCTCTGGATTTGTAAGGCTCTGGCAGGGCCTCTCAGGAGACAACTATATCAGGCTCCTGTCAGCATACACTTCTTGGCATCTGCAATAGTATCTGGGTTTGTTAACTGTATACAGGATGAATCCCCAGGTGGGACAGTTTCTGAGTGGCTTTTCCTTGAGTCTCTGCTCTACACTTTATCTCCATATTTGCTCCTGTGAGTATTTTGTTTTTCCTTCTAAGAAGGGCCAAAGAACCCACACTTTGGTCTTTCTTTTTATTGAGCTTCATATGGTCTGTGAATTGTATCCTGGTTATTTGGAGCTTTTGGGCTAATATCCACTTATCATTGAGTGCATACCATACCGTGTTTTTCTTTTGCAAAAATTGGGTTGCCTCACCCAGGATGATATTTCTAGTTCTATCCATTTGTCTAAGTATTTCATGAATTCATCATTTTTAATAGCTGAGTAGTATTCCATTGTGTAAATATATCACATTTTCTGTATCCATTCCTCTGTTGAAGGACATCTGGGTTCTTTTGAGCTCCTGGATATTGTAAATAAGGCTGCTATGAACATAGTGGAGCATGTGTCCTTATTACATGTTGGAGCATCTCCTGGGTATATGCCCAGGAGTGATGTAGCTGGGTCCTCAGGGCTGGAGAGATGGCTCATTCGTTAAAGGCTAGGCTCACAACCAAAAATATAATATATTTAAATGTAGGGATTGAAGACGAAGACTAGAGAGTACTAGACATACATTTCATAGAATTTATATGTATATTGAACACATAGCCCACCCATACCTCACTGACTATCCTTTTCCTCTTGTTCCTTCTTTTGTTTCTATTTAGTATACTTTCATATATAATATGATAATATGTACTCATTATTTCTTGTCTATATGATATTTTGGAATCATAAATGAAAGGCTGAACATTTTATTTAAGCCATAAATAATAAGGATATACCATTTGTGAGAAAAATGATGGTACAGTAAATAATCGTATTAAAGTGTTAAGGATCTTGACTTCTTTTACCATTATTGTTTTCTAATTTGAATTACATCATTCTCTTCTTAATATCTTTCTCTGTTGTAACAGTAGCCTGAGAAAGTAGTGGCCTTTCATTACTGCTACAAGTCTTACATTTATTGTTAACTAAAGATAAATTTGGAGTGAGAAACGTCACTTTGATATTGAGATGGTAATAAATATATAAGGAGGTTTTTAAGAAACTATCGTGATACTAAACAACATCATGAAATATGCCATTAGTCAAATAGCATTGCCAAATTTCTCTGACCTAATAATTTAAGAGTATGACTCAGAAGAACAGCTGAGCCACACATGGCTTCTGTTTGGTCTTACAGTACACTGCAGCTCATGTTCGCTGCTGTGCCTGAGATTTCTCTCTTCACAGAGGTGAAAGGTCACTGAGGTGAAAGAAGATAGAGAGGCCTTATATTTGTGGTATGAAGGAAGCACTGTTTACAAAATGGAATGATTATCTTGTCCTTACCTTCAACCTCAACACTGACTTGGCCTCTTTAAGAATAAAAACATTTTAAGGCAGCAGTTTCTAAAAGAGAGAAGATTCCTCTGTATTGTGGATTTGTTCTTGAAAGTGATTTTACTCCTCAAATAGGCCGACTGGAGTTTCTTCAACTCATGTCACATCAGGACTTCAAACTTGCAGAACTTTCACATTGTATAATGGCTAAGTTCTTCCATGATTTAATTTCATACAGAAGGAAGAAGAAAGTCAGAAATGTGTAAGCATTCTGCCTAAGTTATAGGAGTCACAGTACTAAGAGACATATTTTTATTATAAAACCAAACATTGGAGCCTTTATCACATATGAAACAAGTTCTGCCAGAAGTTCTTTTTGCCTTCCTGTTTCCATTGATGATGATCCTTTGCTCTTGTTTTTCACAACTCTAGCTCTTGCAGAATGGGTCATACCTTACTCACCAGCAGAAACAGTATAGCTTTCCCACCTTCATTGTGTGCAATCACTTTTCATTTAATTTCTAGTCAATCACTCAGTGTGATTGCTGTTACTAGCAATATTAGCAGTGAATTTGTTGCACTTACAAATCATGATATTAAAACATCTAAGATAAACTAAAGCATGACAGGAAATGATAAAATCATGGAATGTGATAGGCATAGGAAGTTAGAGGCATAGGCATATGGTGCAATACTGCAGCAAATATTTTTATAAACCTACTCAAAAATGATAAAAGTATATTGTAGCAAAACCAGAAACATCCTATTTATTGTTGCTATCAACTATTGTTGATTGTACCTTTTATAGAACAAGTGATGAAAATGTAGATTTACATAGAAGAAAATAACATTTCATAATTATCTATATGACTTGGTAAAATATAAAACTTATGTTAAATTTATCTGATAAATCTGAAGTTATACTATGATTTGATATATTGTCATTGGAAAAATAAAATATTTTTAGATGTACTATTTGTACATATTAAAGCCTATATATATAAATGTGTGTTTATATATATATATTCATATGCTTATGATGTATATGTATGTGTATGTGTGTGCATGTTAATGTGTATGTGCATATATATATATGTATATGTTTAAGTATATGCATATACTTATATATTACTATTTCCATTATAGTTTTCAATTTTATTACTGTATAAAGTGAGTTCTTTTCACAAATATTAGCAAAATAAAAAAAAAGATTATACATGTAGTACAGGAATGGAAATAAAAATATTTAGAAAATACTATTCCACTAATTTTGTTTTAATTCAATGATCACTGAAAATAAAAATGTACATAAATATATAAGGAGAATACACTTGCAAAATAATTTCATTTTTTAAACTCAGATCTAGATTATGTTTCTAGTTATACAAATAGATTTTTAATATATCTTTTCAGATATTATTCTGTATTATAAAATAAAGCAAGTCTGTTGTGTTTGATTCAAAATCATTTTGAGGTTTCTAAGCATTGTATCAAAAAGATATTAAATAAAACATACCATATAGATGACATATATTCTGAATTAATGTTCTGTAGACCTTACCACTATACATACAAAATGACTAGAAACCAAACAGAAGCAAACTAATCTGGAACTGGACAAAATACATTTGTCAGGGACATAGACATAATAAATAAATAAATAAATAAATAAATAAATAAAAATAAGGAGGTGAAACCAATCTCCTCTCAATGCTCAGAGGGAAGGGCCATATACAGTGATTTAGACAAAAACAACTTAATCTATACTCCATCTTATCTGCCCTGTATCAGCCCAGTGTCAAAATTTCAGATATGTTTCTGGTGTTGACAGTGTTTGACTGTGGTCATTACGTCCCACGCACCACTGTAGTTCTCATGATTTTAGCAAGCAAAATGTGTGAGAAAATAGGCTGTGGTGACTCCAGAATGATTATGGTTGTTACGTGTCACGATGTTGAAGTCATGCCAAATCCATCTCAGTGTGTGAATATTAAGACACAAGAACGTGCAGCAGGGCCCTTAAAAGCGGGAATGGTAAGTCACGCCGCCTTGGAGATGCCAGATCTATCAACTTTAGTTCTTATGATAGGCATGATAAAAGAAAATAACTGGTGATTTGGTGCTCCGTTCCCTCAGAAATTGTCCCAGGAAAGATAAAACATGAAAGATTCAGACCTGAGAGTTCAGTGACATGAAAATCTTTGAGGTTTATACCTAGAAAGGCACCGTGAAATGTTGCTACGATAATATAAAAAATAATGGAATTTCCATCTGAGGCCACTAACAATTAGGGTTTCTTACAATCAGTACTCAAAAATCATTTTATGCTTCCATTTACAAATGCAATAACTTATATAACTAACAATAACTGAATGTCAAAAAGGGAGAAGAATAAATATTTAAGAAGCAACTAAATTGAAAAGATTATAAATGCTTGGACCAACTAGTAATTTGGAAGGAGGAATTACTTACTACTAATAATAATAATAATGAATAAGAGAAAATGTGGTACATTTATACAATGGAGTACTACTCACCTATTAAAAACAAGGACTTCATGAAATTTTTAGACAAATGGATGGAACTAGAAAATATCATCCTGAGTGAGGTAACCCAGTCACAAAAGAACACACAGGATATGTGCCACAGGCTGGCCTGTCTCAGCTCCTCCACCCAAGGGAGAAACAGGGTTCTGGTACAGGTCAGCAAGGTGTTTGTAAAGAAAAAATAATAGATTCGACACAAGGAAGTGCAAGATCTGAATGTATTTCTCAAAATGGCATCAGACTTTTACAGTCATTACAAAGGAGAAAAGAAAAATCTGACAGCTCAGCGGTCAAGGTACATCTGAGGCCATCTAAAACACTCTGGGTCTAAAACAGCAGCCATCTCTTCTGGACCTGTGCAGGACCCCAGGGCTCTGAGAGCGCTCGGGCCTGTGCAGGCCTGGCCGGAGTCCCAAGGGGCTGCAGGTGAGCCAGCCAGGAGGGTAGATGCTCGAATTATCTGCTGGTATTGTTCGAGAAATAATGAGGTAGGTAGGGCATTGAAGCTTACAGAAGAGAAGTTGATAATCCCAGAAGAAGGTCAACTATTCAGTCACACACACACACACACCTTGCTCAAGGTCCCACCCATGCTCAGTAAAGGCCCACTCTGCTAATCTTCTGGGCTAACAGAGACTGTCCTGGGGAGTCTCATTCTTCTAATCCCTGGGATTGATTCAACTGCTGTATGTGACTGAATAGTTGACCTTCTTCTGGGATTATCAACTTCTCTTCTGTAAGCTTCAATGCCCTACCTACCTCATTATTTCTCTAACAATGCTGGAGGCAATTAGTCTGAATGCGTAACATTGCCTGCGAAATTCCAAGCCAGGGTTTCGCTAGGATGTTGGAACACTGGTGGAGGTCAGAGAGCAATGTTTAATTTTGTTTCTCTATTATAGTAAACCATATCTTGGGGGACACCTAGTACATGAGACTATCACAAGGACATAGCTTGGCTACCTCTGAGTTAGTGGTTGCAGGAGGCTCACTTCCTTGAAGCTTTTTGCCTCATAAACTGATGTCACACAAAGTGTGCATGGCAGGTATACACTCATTGATAACTGCATTCATTGATAAGTGCCTAAAAGCTTGGAATACCCAAGATACAATTCACAGACCACATGAAGCACAAGAAGGCAGAACAAAGCCTAGATAATTTGGTCCTTCTTAGAAGTGGGGACAAACTAATTACTGGAGAAAATATGGAGACAAAATGTGGAGCAGAGACAGAAGGAAAGGCCATCCAGAGACTGCCCTACCTGGGGATCCATCCCATATATGGACAGCAAATCCAGACATTATTGCTGATGCCAAGAAATGCTTGCTGACAGGACCCTGATATAGCTGTCTCCTGAGAGGCTCTGCCAGACCCTGGCAAAAACAGAGGCAGATGTTTGCCGCCAACCATTGGCCTGAGCTCAGGGTCCCCAATGGTGCTGCTAAAGAAAAGATTGAAGTAGCTGAAGGTGTCTGAAACCTGCCC
>JADRCD010192511.1:0-12598 GCA_019843815.1 Montemys delectorum
TTTTTTTTTTTTTTTTTTTTTTGGTCACAAGCACTGTAAGAGTAGGAATAGCTACCGTGCAGATGTGTATATCTCTAGAACTAAGTCCCACAATGTTCTGAGAGTTCTGTAGAAGTTCCTTAACTGACCAAAGCTTCAGAAGTTTAGACTTGGGCTGCAGCTCAGTATTAGTGCACTGGCCTACCACGTACATGGCCATAGGTTCAATTATCTTGGCACTGACGTTGGGGTTGCGGGGGAGGCAATTCAGGACAATTATACACACATTCTTTAGGTAAAATTATCTTCCTTTCAAGAGCTTTCTCACCTTCCCAGCTTCACAGTCTCATTATCGTCAATGAGAAAGCCACTCACCACCTGAAACAGGCTCTGGTCTCAGAGGCCCAAGGCTCCCAGGGCATAGGCAAATTGCTCTGAGTGGGAAGGTTGCATGTTAGATCTTGGCTGAATGTACACACTCAAAACTAGAACTAGGGTAGGAGGGAGAGGAACACTCCTACCTGGGTACAGCATGGGGGCCAGCCTAAGCCCTCCACTTTGGACGCCATCTCCCCCAAGTTAAGGACCACAGCGGTATGTGATCCATTGCACACGTGCACATACCATGCACACACATGCACACTAAAAAAAAAATAAACAAATAAATGACATTGTTAATTTACAAAAACTACTGGAGCTTCTCTGACTCCTCTAACTCTTATTCCAACAAAGCTGTGGTTAACTACATAATCAAGTTTTTACTCTAACAAGGCTTGATTCTAACTTTTTCCAGCATTTGGGTTAACAGGTGATTCTATATAGTATGACTTTTCTTTTAAAAAATGTTTTATATAATTATGTGTGTGAGAAAATATCTTCACATGTGTATACATAGATAAGCACATGCCTGTGGACATGTGGGGGCTGGAAGAAGGCTGTCATCATCAGCCTATTCACTTGAGGCAGAATCTCTCCCTGGTCCTGGAGTTCTTGTTTCTTGACTAGGATGGAAGCTAGAGAGCCCAAGTGGTCCTCCCATCCCCACCTGCCTTGGAGCTGGGGTTTCAGGTGTGTGTGTATGTGTGTATGTGGTTACTACATTGTTATGTGAGTGGGTGCTGGGATCTGTGTTCTGGTCCCTGAGATTACACAGCAAGTCCATTTAACCAGAGAGCCATCTCTCCAGCCCTCGATTAACTTTTGTCTGAGTAAAATCAGACTGACCAAGGCAAGTTGAACAACTTTATTATTCTGAGTAAACGAGACTTGTTCTTTGGGGGCCACAATCAGTATTTGCATCATTGTTACGGCTATTTATAAATCTGTTTCCACAAGGAGCCCTTGACATAGTCCATGAGAAGATGCAGTACCTAGGTCCAGGCAGCTCAGGCTGAAAAGGGCAATGAAATCCATGACTACAGGGTTTTGTTTTGTTTTTTTACTTGACAAGTTTTATGATAGAACTGTACTCAGGGCTCAGAAAAAATGTTTAGAATAAAAAAAATTATACCTAATCAGACTGTGGGAGGTGTTGGGAGAGTTTTGAAAATTCAAACATAACTCAGCCTTGATAGCCAGCACTGAGGGGGAAGTGAGCAGAGGTGTCCTGGGAAGAGGCTTCTGTGCATGTTAATATCCAAAGAGTCAGCTGGACATGCCTCAGGTTCTGCAGTTGAGCAACAGTGAGAGAGACCACATAGTCATCTGGATTCTGAACACAGGAGAGCTGAGGAGTTAACAATTCCATTCAGAGTATACACTTAAGCTATTCCCCTGACACACCTTTTTTGTATGTATGTATGTATGTATGTATGTATGTATGTATGTGCACATATGTGGGTATATTTGTGGAAGCCAGAGGTCAACTTCAGGGGTTGTTCCTCAGTTCCATCTACCTTATTTGTTGAGACAAGAGACCTGAGGCTCACTGATAAATCCAAGGTGTCTCCACCTCCCAGCACTCTCAAGCACATGCTAACACACTCAGTTTTTTGAGGTGAAAAGTGGAGATTGAACTCAGATCCTCACGCCTGCATGAGAAACACTTGTCTATAAGTTCTGGCCCACTTACATGCCTTTTTACTCTTTTGCATTCATTGATTGGTGTGTGTGTGTGTGTGTGTGTGTGTGTGTGTGTGAGAGAGAGAGAGAGAGAGAGAGAGAGAGAGAGAGAGACAGACAGACAGACAGACAGACAGACAGAGAGAGGGGAGAGAGAGAATGAATGAGAGGGAGAGAGAGAGGGAATGAGAGGGAGAAAGAGAGAGAGAATGAGAGGGAGAGTGAGAGAGAAAGAGAGAGAGCGAGAAAGAGTCCTCATGGGAGGGAGTCAATTATCTCCTTCCATTATGTGGGTTCTAGGCTTTGACCTCAGGTTGTTAGGTTTGGCTGAAAGTGCCATCACTTTCTGAGCCATCTCACTCCCACTTATGGATGCCTAGATTTCTGGATGTGTGAGTTTCTGATGTTGGAAGTAATGAACTTCCATGGGGCACAGACCTTGTCATGTGTGGTGTTTTGAATAGGAATGGCCCCCATAAGCTCATGTATTTGAATGCTTGGTCATAAGGAGTGGTACTACTTAAGAGGGATTAAGAGGCATGGCCTTGTTGGGGAAGTGGGGCTGGTTTTGAGGTTTCAAAAGCCCAAACCAGGCACAGGGGTTCTCTCTTCCTGTTGCTTGTGGATCCAAATATAAAACTCACAGCTACCATGTCTGCCTGTGTGCCATCATGCGTCCCACCATGAAGATCATGGACTAAGTCTGTAAAACTGTAAGCCAATCCCATTTAAACACTTTCTTTTATGAGAGTTGCCATGATCATGGTGTCTCTTCACAGTGATAGAATACAGACTGAGACAGTCGGTATTCCTCATTTGAGTTGCCGTTGTCATGGCATGTCTTCGTAGCACTAGAACAGTGGCTCTAACAGCATCCTTCTTCTCTCTGCAGTGTGTAAAAGCAATATTTAAAGTGATCATTTTTCTCTATCCAGGCTAGCTCCCAAATAAATGAGACAGAGACTATAAGGCTTATTTAATCAAGCTTTACGGCATAATAACTGGGGAGTCATCAATCTATTCTAATCCTCTGAGATAACCTGGCTACCTCCTAGCCAAAATACCAAGGACACATGCATTTCAATAATGATCTGGCTCTGTCTGCTTCAGGTGTTTTTCCATGGTGTCTCCCCATGACTTTCTCATGGTGAACTCTCTCTCTTCCTCCTCTCTCTACTCTTCCCCTTGCTGGGATGAGAAATCCAGCCCTATTCTCTTTTCTGCCAAGCCACTGGCTGATCAGCTTTTATTGACAAGTCAGAGAATAAATGGAGAGCAATATTTACATAAACTTGAAACAAGAGATACTTAGAATAAGCATTACAATGCCATGTCCAATGCCATCTTGTCACAAGATGTGGGAGCAGAGAAATCAGCATTTGAATCATACAAAGATAATCTTTACACAGTGAATAAAAACATTGTGCCTACACATAGTAGACTCTCAAAAGATAAACACTACAAAAGTAAATTAATTAATTCCTATGACTAGAAGGTGTATTACTCAGGTTCTCAGGAAAAGAACTGATAGAATGAATATTTATATAATAAAAGGTGATTTATTAGAGTGGTGGCTTACAGGCTATGGTGTGACTTGTCCAACAATATCTGTCTCTCAGAGGAAAGACCAAGGATCTCATCATTGTTCAATCCATGAGGTTGGATGTCTCAGTTGGTCTTTGTCTATGTTGGAGCTCCCAACAAAAAGAGGTTCTAATACCAGTCAAGAAATGCCTCTCAGTCAGCAGGATCTGTGACCTTGTCATTCAGAGTCAGGACAAACAGGTGAAAGAGCAAATGTTCCTTTGCCTGTGCCCTTAAATGTGGGTTACTAGAACAGAAGATATAGCTCAGATTTAGGGTGGTTCTTCCTACCTCAATGATCCAACCAAGAAAATCATTTACTTGCATACCCAGGTGCTTGGGTTTCAGTTGATTCAAGACATAGTCAAGTTGACAACCAAGATTAGTCCTCATAGAAAAGTCAACCATTTTATCAGTGACAAAAATGTATTTAGTGTGTCTACGTAGTGCTGTGGGATTGAAATATCACTGCATTGTTGATTCTTCAGCTCAGAGCATGGTACATGTTGCATAGAAGGTGCTTGACTAATGATTGATAAATGAGTGTGTGCATAATACTTGTGATATAAAGACAGAGACAATAAAATTTAGAGTATTTCTACATTTGTATGATCTCTAGATCCTTGTCTTCCCAGTTATTCTGTTTAGATAAAAAGCTACTTAATAATCATGACTTTCTTTAGTTACCTAGCAACATAAATAGTTTTACCTGCATCTAATTGACCTGTTTCTTTCTAGACTGGGGTATTATTATTATTACCACTTAAGAGGCATCGAAGTGTAGATGGCATGTTTGGGCAGGAATGATTCCTTGTAAGGCACCCACCTGTTCTTGCTGGATTTCACCACCTTTGGAAACCAAGTAGAGACCATACATGTTTGGTTTTTTTTTTTTTTTTTTTTTTTTTTTGGTTTTGTTTTGTTTTTGTTTTGTTTTGTTTTGGTGAGGGGGAGTCGTTTAGTTTTTGTTTTGTTTTATATTTGTTTATGTTTTGGTTTTTAGAGACAGGGTTTCTCTGTATAGCCTTAGCTGTCCTGGAACTCACTTATGTAGACCAAGCTGGCGTAGAGCTCAAAGATCTGACTGCCTCTGTCTCTCAGTGCTGGGGATAAAGGTGTGTGCCACCATGACATCCTAGCAATGTTTCTTAAATATCTTTATTAATTCTTTGAGAATTCGATACATACATTCAATGTATTTTTACTATATTCACCTCCCATTCTTCCTCCTAGCCCCTCTCAGAAACCCCAATTTCCTACCCCGTCTCCTCTCAACTTCATGTTTTATTTTTTTCTTTATTAAGACACAGTCTCTCTACGTAGACCTGTCTGCCCCCGAGTTCAGAGATCTGTTTTTGTCTCCTGGGTGCTAGAATTAAAAGTATGTGCTACTATGCCCAGCCGGGTTTTTTTTTTTTTTTTTTTGCTTGTTTGTTTTAATAAACAACCCACCTAGTCTAATTTGTGCTGTCCATATAGTCATAGGTGTTGGGCATCCATTGGAGCATAGTCAAACTACCAGGAGCTTTGCCCTTAAAGAAAACAGCCTCCCAAACCATCCACCATCTATAATAACTTCTCAGCTAGGAATGGATCTCAGGAGCCCCTCCTGCTCCCTGCTGAAATGTTGATTGGCTTGCTCTGGTGCAGGCAGCCACAACTGCTGTGAGCTCGTGAGCGTGGCACTCCTGAAATGTCCTGAGAGTTACTCCCCGTCCTCCCCAACCTCTGGCTTTACACTCTTTCTGCTCTCTTCTCCATGAAAAACAAAAAAACAAAAAACAAAACAAAACAAAACAAAAAAAAAAAACATAAAAGTTGGTAGAACAACCTCGACCTAGCTATTCTCACAAAAGGTATTTGAAGGTATGTCTTCAAAAGCTAGGAACAAAAAGTTCATCTGAGAATAAAGAGCCCACACTATGAAATTACAGTGTAGAGCATATTGTCTGCAGATAGAGTCTGATCTACATACCCTGGCCCCAACTAACATCTCTTCACATCAAATGAAAAGATTTATTTTGAAATACATTTTTCTTTCAGCAAGAGAATTCTGTTTCAAGTATATGAGTATATGAGTGTACTTGAGGGTTGTCACTCTCTTGGTGGAGGAAATCTTTAGGAGAGGCGCGGGGGCGGGGGGGGGCAAGCAGGAGACTGAAGACAGACAGAGAGAGAAGGAATGACACCAAGCAACGAAGCATAATATCAGGATATAGTAGAACCTCAGGTAGCATTTGTTGAATTGAGCTGCATCATGATGGAAGCATCTTGTGTAATAAAGCAAAGAGAAAAAAATCTTAACAAAGGGGTACAGGAACTGTGAGCTTGATATGCACAGTTCTACAACTTAGGGATGAGGGGACTGTGTGATATGTGATGGAGGATCGACCTAAAGCCACCACAGTGATGAAGAGCCATTGCTGTAGGGAGGAGGTGTGTGTGTGTGTGTGTGTGTGTGTGTGTATGCGCACGTGCGTGCGTGCGTGCGTGTGTGTGTGTGTGTGTGTGTGTGTGCGCACGTGCATGCGTGCGTGGGTGCGTGCGTGCGTGTGTGTGTGTGTGTGTGTGTGTGTGTGTTTGTGCGCGCACGCACGTGCGTGCATGTGTGTGTGTGTGTGTGTGTGCGCGCGCACGTGCGTGCGTGTGTGCGTGCGTGTGTGTGTGTGTGTGCGCACACGTGCGTGTGTGCGTGCGTGCGTGTGTGCGTGCGTGCGTGTGTGTGTGTGTATGCGCACGTGCATGCGTGCGTGCGTGCGTGTGTGTGTGTGTGTGTGTGTGTGCATGAGAGAGAGAGAGACAGAGAGAGAGAGAGAGAGAGAGAGAGAGAGAGGCAGGCAGACAGACCTGTCTGATCAAGTCTCTTACACTTTATTAATTGTGTGTGGTAAGTTTGGCTGTGCCTCCGAGGTTCTGAAAGAACCCGGACTTTGAAGAGTGTTACGGTTTTACTAGGAAATGCTGCTCACAGGCTATGTGATTGAACACTTGGTTTCTGTTGGCGGTGCTGTCTTAGGAAGGCTGTGGAACCCTTGGAAGGTGGAGTCCACCTAGAGGAAATGAGTCACCCAGCCACCAGCACTAAGGTATGTTATAGACTGGACCATCTTCCTCATAGGCTCTCTGCTTCCTGGGATGTAAGCAAGTCGTCTTGTGTTGCCACGGCCACAGCCACCAACACCATTGAATGCGTTCTGCCTTCTCCGCCATGATGGACTGTACACCTCCCGAAGTGTGAGCTAAAGTGAACCATCCTTCCTTTAAGTTGTTTCTTCCAGGCGCTTTATCACAGTGAGGAGAAAAGTAAGGCAGGAACGAAATTGCTTGAGATCATAAAAGGAGAGAGATGCCCAGGCTTGGGCAGAAGCCAAGTGACAGCACCTGTCAGGGAGTGGAGCCGGTGTCTCCTGAGCAACGGACAAGGATAGTTTTCTAAGAGGAAAATGGAGTGCGTGTAAGGTGGCGTGAAACCTGCTCTTGCTGAATGGGTTGTCTTTATGTTGCTATTTTAGGGACGTGTGTGCTAGTGGAGGCACAGTAAAATTTTTTTTTTTTTGAGACACAACACTCTTTATTGGGTTCACACCAGGAGTCCATTGGTCTTGAGGACCTCTGTGAACTTGCAGATCTTCTCCACATTCTTTTCTGCCTGTTTCCGTAGCCTCAAGAGCTGCTGCTTCTTCCGATAGTGGATCTTAGCCTTTTCCTTCCGTTTCTCCTCCAAAGTGGCTGTCACTGCCTGGTACTTCCACCCGACCTCACGAGCCAGACGCCCCAGGTAAGCAAACTTTCTGGTAGGCTTCAGCCGAACATCCTTGAGGGCAGCAGGAACCACCATCCGCTTTTTCTTGTCATAGGGTGGAGGGATCCCATCCAACACCTTGAGGTGTTCTGGGGCAGCCTGGCCTCTCTCGGTCTCGTGGTGCAGCATGCCTCGCACAGTGCGCCAAAAATTGCGGCTAGGGCCTTGGAAGTAGTAGGGGCCCTCGAGAGGGGTCCCAGTGACTGTCTAAGAGGACCAGTCTGAGCTGAGTGTGGCGGCGGCACATGCCTTTAATCTCAGCACTCAGAAGGTAGAGGCATATGAATTCCTGAGTTCAAGGCCAGCCTGGTCTACAGAGTTATTGGCCACTGTCTGCCCAGAGGGGACGAATAAGATCCACTGGGCTCTGGTCCAGCCAGGAATGCTGGGAGTGTTACAGTTCTTAAAAGAGAAGCAAGGAGGTTTGGGCAGCCTGCATGGGACAGGTAGCTGAGGTCCTGGGTCTTCATCAGCTACCTTGGCAGTGACAGTGACAGTGGCAGGCAGCTGCAGTGGTATGAACCCGGTCAGCCAGGTGGGTCCAAGACCCAGAGATAAATGCTTCTGAGAGAAAACTCTTCCCCAAGCATTAGAGCTAAGTAAAGACAGCCATTCCTCAGGTGATCCTCGATAAAATAATGTGTGTGTGCTTTGTTCCATGTAGACAGGGACTATATAAACAATGAGGGGTAGGGTGTGGTTTATGGGGTAGGTGGTTCCTATTGGCTCAGTTTGAGATGTTAGTGATGCTTCCTTTGCATGGGGAAGGACTCCAGGTGTTGCACTTTGTGACAGACTGCCCATGCTCCCCTCAGTGGGGTGTTGTGGTTGTGGCTACACATTCCAGAGCAGATACAGAAACAGGTAAGGAGTGCCTTGACTCCTGCTGATACCAAATCCCTGAGATTCACAGGGTCTGAGCTCACTCAACCTTACCAGTTCCTCGGTCTGGTGGCACTGTCCACTTGCCCTACACAGAGTGAGTTCTAGGACAGCCAGGGCTACAGAGAGAAACCCTGTCTTGAGAAACAAATAAACAAAGACTCCAACCTGAGCGACGCAGGAAGCAGAGGCAGGAGAAGAGTAAGTTCAAAGCCTTCCTAGATAACTTAGTGACCCTGTCCCAAAATAAAAAAGTACAAAGGAAGCTGGAGGAATCGCTCAGTGGTAGAATATATTGCATATCTTGTGCAAGGTATTAAGTCCAATCCTCAGGAAGACACACGTACAGAGAGACCGGGGCTGGGGGGCTAGTCAGAAAGACAGAGGGACAGAGACAGAGAGACAGAAACAGATGGACAGAGAATCCAACCTGACATTTTGACAGGAGCATCTTCTCATGTCTAGCCACAGATCTTTCAGGATGTGCCTTTGACATTTGCTAGAAGCCACTTTCCCTGATGGGCAGAGAACATCCATCTCTATTAGTAGAGGAAGGAAGGTTCCGTGTGGCCAGGGAGGGAGAGAGAGATGGGAGAAGGGAATGAGGGAAGTGGGGAGAGACAGAGACACATATACACAGAGGGAGAGACAGATGGGAGGGCGGAGAAGGACAGTGAAAGGAAGGGGAGGGGAGGAAGAAAAAGAGACTTGGTAGTTTGGGTCCCTGGGACTCCACAGTAGCTCCTGGCTACCTTCCCATTCCTCCGATAAAGATCTGGCGGGGGGGGCGGGGGGGTGATGCTGAAGACATGGCTCAGCATTTAAGAGCACTTGCTGCTCTTCCCAAGAGCCTGAGCTCAGTAACCAGTGTCCACACCAAGTAGTTCATAACCACCCGGTAACTCAGCTCCTGGGGATCCAGTGCTCTGTTACAGCTTGCACAAGCACTGCACACATTGTGTGCAGACAGACTCAAGTACACGTGAATAACTCCTTCCCCCTCCCCCCAGTTTGGTTTATTGTCTGTCATTTGCAGCTCTGTCTGAGCAGTGTCCCCTTCCCCACGAAGCTCTTTGCTCATCTCCTTGGTCTCAGCCTTTGCTCCAATGTGTCTGGAAACCCCATATCATGCCAGTCCATGCCCTGTGCCCACCTGCATTAGCCCAGACCACACTGTCTGCCTCCTGCCCTGGGCACTGCAGAAGAGATTCTAACCATTTAGAGCTATGGTTCTCAAAGCTTAGCCTCTCGGGATCACAGATTCCTACCTTGTCATCTTCAGATATGACAATTCTAAATGCTGCCGCATGTCCTAGAGTTCGAGTACTTTTTCTTTCCTCTGATGAAAAATGCAAACCTTTATGACTCACCAGAAGAGGAAAAGAAGAGTAACTTCAGACAAGATTTTGACTGAAGGGATGGCTTTTCCCTAGAAGCCCACCCCTTGCTGACGGATAGTGTTTGGTTGTGACAACTGGGGTGAAAGGTCAGCTACTTCCTTCCTCTTTGGAATTTCATGTTTTAAATATTTAATCACTGCCATATGTGAGCCACAGCATTGCCAAATATTTTGCCTGAAGTAGAGTTGACAAAATAATCAGATCTTCTCCCTCAGTTTATGTTCTGGTATACAAGACAGACTCTTAACATGTACAAGCAGACTGAGGCATTTGAAGTTATAAATTAGAAGGCATGTGACACCATGCTGAAGGTAGCCCCCAAGACAAGTTGATATTGGACTTCACCTGTACTGTTGCTTCTCACCCTGGAATCTCACTGGTCCATCTCACTGGTCCTGCCCTTGTCTCAGGTAGCCTTGTACCTGATCAACCTCTATCGACACCACGTCACAGTGTCTCCTGTGATCTAAATCCAGGCCCCTCACACAGTACAGGAAACCCCTGATCTCTCCTCTCTGGGGAGCCCACTGAACAAGCTTGCCCAACAAAACAAATCTGAGAATGGCTTTATTTTTTTCCCTATGAGTCAAGCAGAAGAAATCCCTTTCTAATGACTCAGTTAAGCTGTGAGTTAAGTATTTGGTGAGAGTCTCTTTCAGGGCCTTCAGGAAGGAAGTATGTGCCATAGAGAACCAAGGAAGATGGGGCCAAAGGTATCAGATGCTCCAAGTAAAACTGTGTAAGTAGGAAAATATTATCTGCTATCTTCATTTCCCAATGGCCCCTTGTGCCCTCCACAGCTGTGCTTCTTCTAATGTGACTAGCATTTCCATGTTGTCCCTATGCTAGACCCTAGAACTTCACCCATGCATTTCTCCATGAACACACTCCTTCTATTGGATACATGAATATTGGGAACCCATTGTGGTGGAGGCTGCCATTATGGTATGGCATCTATAGCAGTCATAGGGACTTTTTTGTCCTAGGGGGTTTTACACAGGGAGAAAGAAGCATAAAAATTACTTATAAACTGACAATTGCTTTGAAGAAAAATGAACTAAACAACTGAAGCCAATGGAATGTGTGCTATTTAATAGGGTGGGCCAGGAAAGCTATAGCAGTCATGTTCACTTAGAGTGACTAAATAGCCAATTTCATCAACTTGTAAAGCTAAAAGGCTAAACTTGGCCACTGCTTTGGAGTTTTCAGTCCATGGTTGGTTGACCTCATTGGTTTTTTTTTTGACCTGCAGCAATGAGGAAACATGAAAACCCAGTGGAGGACTCTGCTAAGAGAAAGGGTAGGAGAAGGCCCCAAGTCTTACAATGGCAATTCTTTAATGACCTAAAGGCTCACACTATGTCCATTTCTGACAGTTTCTATCCTGCTCCAAAATAGCTATGAGGTAAAGACAAACCTTCAACATGTGGGCCTTTGAGAGACACTTCAGCAGATCCACATTACAACCAAGGCCTTACAAAAAGGGTGATATGGGGCCAATGACTCAAAGGAAGAGAGTGTAACTAGGCATGTGGATATAGATTCATTGCGGTGGTAGCAATGATGGTAAACCACAAGAGATCCCAAAATGTTAAGATCTCAAGGCTAGAGAATGTGTAGAATGATGTAGAAATGAGAAAGTCCAGGTGGGTTGGTTGTGTGCAGGACCAGCCGGGTTTTAAAGCCAGGAACTCAGCTGCCTCTATAGGGATGATCCCTGGAGATGGGGAGCTACTTTGCTTTGTTACAGTGGCAAGGCTTGAACCCAGGACCTGGGAGACTCTAGGCAGGAGCCCTGACATTAAGCTAGATCCCCAGCCTACCCAGGATAGCACTGGGCAGAAGAGTGGTTAAGAGTGGCTTATATTTTAGGAGGTGCACATTGACTGTTGTGTCCAGAATAGACAAGCTGCGGAGCAGAGAGGGCATATGTGGGAAGGTGGAGGTACTTTCAAAGGCCTTGAGAGATGAATCTGGAATATATATTATATCTTGAAAATAGATCCAGTGGAACTGACTGGAAGAGGGAAAAACATACCTGAATGATTCTTTTAAGATAATGAGCTTGGAAATGGCTATGAGTGGGTCACATAAGGACCCACTTGTTGGTAGGGAAAGGTAGAGAGATATCTTAATCGTTCAAGGCTTACTGCTGTTGCAGAGGGACCAAGGTCAGAGCCTAAGACTCAAATCAGGCAGATCACAACTACTGATACCTCCATGATACCTCTGACCAGATACCTCTGACCTCTGTGGGCATCAGCACTTCTATGCACACACATTGACATAATTTTTAAGAAAACTGTGAAAGACTGTGGTGGTTGGTTCACAACACACAAGTGAACTACAGAAAGCATGTGCACAGATCAGGTTAAGTCAAAGTTCTTTCTTGAAATATAAAGCCATCAATGTAGCTCCAAAACATGCTTAAAGGGCCAAAGCAAACCAGCCATCTATCCTTCTTTACTTTCCAAAGCCATCTATCCCAACTTTACATCTAATTTCTCACCTTGCTCTTTCTTCTCCTTTATTTTCCTTTTCTTTATTTCTTTCTTTCTTTCCTTTTTTCTTTTCTGGTAGTTATTGTTGATTAGATGATTTTTAATTTATTCATTTTTGGTTTTGAGACAGGGTTTCTCTAAGTAGCCCTGGCTGTTCTAGAACTTACTTCATAGAGCAGGCTAGCCTTGGACTCAGAAATCTACCTCCCAAGTGCTGGGATTGAAGGTTTATGCCTCCATGCCTGGAGTTTTTCATCTTTCTTAAAAGATACAGTAGTATAAAAGTAAGAATGTACTGTTTTGTTTAAAGCCTTTATAAGCACAATGTGTAAACAAAAACAGTAAAAAGGAAGAAAATGCAGATGGAAGTGCACAGAGAGCATTGCAGA
>JADRCD010192512.1:0-11534 GCA_019843815.1 Montemys delectorum
TGTATGTGTGTTGTTTAATTTCAGGTTTGTTTGCTTCTTAAAGTTTTGGAAAAGTACATATAAAAATGTGATATTTCAAAGCAATTCATCTTTAAGAATAAGAAGAAACACTATTTAATAGGAGAGAACAAATACTGCTGCACATTTAATTGCTTTTAAACTTATAAAAAACTCAAGACTATACTGCCCTTTGTATTTAGATAGTAATGGAGACAACAGAAAGATTTAGGAGTATAGAACCATCCACTCCCATTGCCGATCAGAGCCAGAGCTTTTACGAAAGAACTTTTGTGATCAAGGAGGACACAATTATTTACTAAACAAACAATGAAACAACTGAACTAGTAGCCTTCAGAATTCCCTCCTACTGTCGGGCTCTCGTCAGCATTCAGAGTGAAAGTATTTGTCCTATTACAAACACACCATGATAGCACTATTGTCTTATATCACTGAGGCTTCCTCTCACAACGAAGTGTGCACTTTGTGCCTGGTACAGCATATTTAATTTATGCCAACCCATTCAGCACTTGCAGAACTGTGGAGAAAAAGTGCCACCATCTGCATCCTGCAATCGGTAGAGCATAAAATGTGCACACGACCAGGTTGTATCTAAATGTGAAATGCATTGTATATATGGACGGAAGGTGATTTTAGCTAGCACTTTGGTGCACCCGTATTTTTACTGTGAAATAGGACAGGAATAGAAAAAATGTTCCTCTTGGAACTGCCATGTCAGGTCTCCAGGTCTAGGGGAAATGTCTGTCCTGTAGCTCGCTGGGGAGTAGTACTACTGCTGCTGCTGTGCTGACCCCATGAGGAATTCTGTTCTAACAGTCACAAGTGTGAAGAATAAATGCAAACATAAAGCAGGATCAGATGGCTGGGAGAAGGCTGTTGTACGCAAATGGGCGAGTCTGTGCACAGCAGTGACAAGGGCATTCGTTTCAGGGCCAACCAGGATGATGAAGGAAGAAGGTACTTGCTGGACTCAGACCAGCACCAGAAGCCTCTGGACAGAGGTGGGGATGACATTTGCAGACGTATTTCCTCCAGTCACTCCCATGCCAATCAGATTGCTGGAAGGAGTGTTAGGGTACGTGCAGGCCCTGAAAAGACTCCACACATGTGTGCTGAATAAAAACAGAGAATGAAGGAAGCAAACAGAAGGGCAGGAGGGAAGGAGGAGAAAAAGGAAAGAGAAAAGAAATGAAACTAAAAAAATAAAGATACCAAGATTCTGCTCAGCACATAAAAGAAGGCATTTACTTATGGGTAAATTTATGTGAGTTTAATAATACATTTTAAAATACGGTTACCTTTAATTTCACTTCTAGGCCATAGAGTCCTGGACGCTTTCAATTCAAGACTCAGAAAAGATAGGACTGATGTTCTCGGTGTCCAGCTCGGGATTTCTGAAAAGAAATGGACATAGACTAAACATCATGCTGACTAGTAAGAGGGATTTCAAAGAGCACTGAGATGAAACTAGTTTTCACTGAATAACTTAAGGCACTGCATTTCCTAAAACTCTGAGGGGAAATACGGATTGGAGGCCCTGTTCAAACTGAGCTACTATAGCAGGCTTTACATTGGTTTGAGGAAACAACAAAATCAAGAAGTGCGGCGGGTTTGCTCTATGTGCTCAATCAGCCTCAAGGGACCTGAGAATCACCCTGGGATTCACATGCTTCCAATGCAGCATCCCTTGAAGCACCCGCCCGGGCTTTAGCTCCTGGGACTGACGAGGCAAGAAGCTGCCAAAACACCGCAGCAGAACTGCTCAAAGGAAAGGGAGCTTGTACTTTGAGAACTCAGTTCTTGTAATGGGAGAAAACAGTGTATCTGTTTGAGCTGTCCCTGTGCCCCAAACCCAACTGACCTGGCCTCAGACAAAAATGTTCCTGTACACGTTATAGCTGTATGACAGACCTTGGGTTAGGCCATTTTCTTTCGGGGCGGGGAAGAGCTTTGACTAGGCATGTGGCTGCCCTAACCAACATGCTGTGTTTTTAAAAACTGGTGAGAAACTGAGGCTCCCTTAAGGAAGTGGTTTCCCACATCTACTCCATGTGACACTGCTTTCACTGTGCTTGAGGATGGCTGGATGAATCATGAAAGCAATGTTTATCCAGACATCTGGCAGCTCACAAGAAGACTCAGTGCTGGAAATGTTAACTCTCTCTTCCTCCCACATCTGCCTTTGTCAGACGCCACAGTAGCAAAGGCCTGCATCTGTGTTTGAAAGTGAGAGGCAGCAAGAAGCAGAGAAGTTCTGCAGGCACAGAGAGGCGCTTTCCATGCATGGATAGAAAAATAATTAGTAGCTGAGGAATTGCTTGCAGTTGTAACAGATGGTGGTTAAGGAGCACACCACTGGGGTCTCTACCATGTGTCCTTTTCTGGACTGAGGCATGGTGAACACTGTACGTAAAGTTTATATTAGTAAGCCTGCGCATTGTGACCTAGATTTATATGGCTTCAAAAACTGCAGAGAAAGCCTGAAAATGTCTACTTTAATAATACCCGAGAGTAATCCATCCCCCCACTGTCACCTGCAAACTCTGCTGCGCTGTCTACTTCAGTTTGATTACTCAGTGATGTGCAGCAATAGCCCAGAGTAGAACTCAGCACTAGATTGAACAGAGGTGAAGACTCAATGTCTGTGCTTCCCTTTGCTTCCTTTTGTATGGGAATTTTAATGGCACTATTTTATATGGGATTCCAGGGATTTAGATCAATAAAATCATATACTTTTAGAATTATATTAGAGCACTTAAAACATACCTGATGTCTGAGTTCAGTTTAATTGTCTGTGACCTAAAATAAATTAAATGGTTTTGCGCTATGCTATTTTGCAACCAGTGCGGGTTTGTTTCTTTGTTTGGGAGATTTTTTTTTTTTTTGGCTCAAATTTTCTTTTTCATCTTTATCATTATTCTTAGATACTTACATGCTTTTGAAGAGAAAAGATAAACAGCTAAATTCCATCATAATTTAGAGATATTAGAGTCACACAGTTTTGGTTGAGATGGGGAGTAACATAAGAAACCCAGTGTATATTTATCTTTAGAGTAGTCATGTGAAATCAAAACCATCCCAGGAAAAATAACCAACATCATATATCCCTGAGCCTTAGAGACCTTATGGTTATGTGCACAGCTGAGACATTTTTATGGAGGAGATGAAAGCCCAGAGTGGTTATATGCTCATTTCAAAGCCACACAGCACACCTCAGGCATCAGACTTTCCACAGGCTAATTTAGTACTCTATTATATCACAGTTGATCACTAATTTCCACAAAGCTCTGAAAACTTATAACTGTGTCTATTTTAGTGTCAAATAAAAATATGCTATGAATATTTAAGGCATCTTAATATCATAAGGCAACTTATCCACTAGAGTATAATCTATATTTTTGTTCTACTATTTACATTAGCTGATGTGCTGAAGGCCTGTGGGAAACTAAAGTAAAATGTGGGATACTCTAGACTCGGGTAATCCAAAACTACAATTTCTCTCTTGTTCATAGGCAGAACATAATGATAGGGTTTGCTAAAGTATAGTTCTGAGTGATTTTATAGCCATCTATCAAGAGAACTCAAAATGTACACAAGCAACATGTAAAGCAAGAATCTGAGAATGATTCAGTATCAGACCCATCACTGAAAATTTGTACTCTCTACACTCCAAAACTGCACAATCCACTCAGACCAGCACTGGGATCAGCACTTGCCTGTGCACTCCTACTATCTATTTACTTGAGAATTTGTACTCTCTCCATCTCCAGAACTGCACAACTCACTCAGAGCAGCACTGAGATCAACAGTGTGTTGATTCCTACTATCTATGTTAGTTGCTGTCGGTGCATGAGATCCACAAAGCCCGAGGCAGTGACCTGAAGGCCCCAAAGGGCTGAATCTGTGTATGGGGGATGGGTGTCGCCTGGCAAATCCACTGGTGGTTTCTGTAAAGAGTGTGAACTGACACACACAGGTAAGTAAGGGGTACACACAAGGCTGAATCTACTAACCAGGGCAGCAGGGAACAGAGCCCTCCACACATGCTCCAGAGAGCAAATAGCCCAGGGAAAAAGCCTCCTTTAGGAGGGATTTATTTCTTGAATCTTGAGTCCGTGTAACAATTAGGTACAGCCCGCCCTCCGTAGTCATCGATTTTTATCTCTGGATTTCACCAACAGTTCTTAGAAAATATCTGGGTGGAAATTTTTCATTTTAACTGAACTGACAGAGCACTTCGTGTTACCAATCCTGAACAAGGTAATGTAACAACTGTTTACACAGCACCTAACTGCCCCAATATTCTAAACTGGCCAGGAGTGATTAAAAAGTATGTGGAGGATGCCTCTAGGCTCTATGAAAATACAATGTCTGTTTATGAGAGGGACTTGAGCATCCATAGACGTCAGCAAATGAGAAGTGCCTAGGAACCAATCCCTTGAACAGACCAACAGACAATGATGGCTTCCTCATATTTCTTCATATAAACCCATGATTGTTATACAATCTCATTGTCAAATAACCATACTGAGGAAGAAGCAATAGGGTCTAGATTTCACACTTCGTTAACAAAGAAACATGTCATGTAAGCATACAAAGAAATTGTCAGCATATTTTTTTAAAAGTACAAGAAATCCTTAATGAAATCCATGACATTGCTACTAGAATTGTTAAATAAAAATCTGAAGATGCAACTACAGAAAATTCAAAATGTTACAAGCTCTCTGAAAAAAAATAATTTATCAGTTTTTTCTAAAGCAGAGAACACATTTATTTGTCTTAGTAATTCTCCTAGGTATGAGCAACTAAAACACATAGTTTCCACAAAATATTGACACAGGAATGTTCATAGCAGCCTTATTCATCAGGGTCCCAAACTCAAAATAACCCAGATGTTCATCAGCTGGCAAATAGATACACAAAATGTTATGTGGAAAACAACACTTAAGAAAAAAAAAAGGTTGATGCAAATAACTATATAAAGGAGTGAAGGCGCACTACATCCTAGGAAAGATGCCAGATATGAAGCACTAAACATCTGGTCCCACTTACTGAAAACTCTGGAGAAGGCAAAACTCCATCAATAGGCATCAGATCAAGGACTGCCATGAGAGAAGGAGAGGAACTAACTACAAAGCAGAATGAGAGATATGTCAGACGATAGAAACTCAGCCCATGAATGCAACAGTGGCCACCTGCACATACCTGTGCTACTCCTTAACAGTAAGTTTGACTCTATAGACATTAAGTACATATACATTGTACCTCACAGATATGGTTTTAAAAATTAGCCTGAGGCTCTCTCCTCTTCTTTTCCTCTTCTCTCTCTGCACATGCAATCTTTCTCTCTTTCTCTCTCTTTCCCCATGGGGACTTCTCTGACCCTAGTCCTTGAGGTCAGCAAACTCACTTACTCAAGAGCAGCTTCCCAATAAATATGCCTTTTTATCTCCATCACTTACCCTAACAGCACCTAACTTCACCTATAAGACATGAAAACCCATCATGGGATGGTTCTCCAGATCTTCAGATACCTAAGGGTCAGAACAGCTAGCAGTGGCTATATGCCTGGAGACCACCAAAATGAAAGACATGCTCACAGAGAAATGACTCCATTGTTCTACTACTTCTATGGGCTATAGCCTTGCTAATAGATTTCTTAGGTTAGCCTAATAATATTTAATTCATAACCTATCTCTGCATTACAAGAGGACAGATAGGTTTCTACAATTTGATACTTCATGAATGGTAGAATATGGGAGACAAGACATGCC
This sequence comes from Montemys delectorum, assembly GCA_019843815.1. NCBI lineage: Eukaryota > Metazoa > Chordata > Mammalia > Rodentia > Muridae > Montemys > Montemys delectorum. The sequence continues at coordinate 5,793 of JADRCD010192512.1, forward strand.
AAAAATGTTGAGGAGAAACCAACTGTGAAACCTTGAATGGACATGAGAAGACTGTGAATGAACTTTAAAACTCTTCTTAAAATACTTGGGCTAATATTTTCCAAAGGGCTTCCATGTGTTGGTGAATACATAGAAAAATAAACATTAAGATTAGGCAAGAAAGCCCTTGCTCACACCATGTCCACCACACCTGTGTTAGTTTGGCATGCTTGGCCCAGGGAGTGACCTTGTTGGAGGAAGTATGTCACTGTGGGGGTAAGCTTTGGGATCCTCATCCTAGTGCCTGGAAGTCAGTCTTCTCCTAGCACTCCTTCATTCTTTGCCTCCAATTTCCAGATAAGATGTAATTTTCAAGCAACTGTTCTAGTACCAGGCCTGCCTGACGCCATGCTCCCTGCCATGATGGTCATAGAATAACCTTCTGAAATTATAGGTGCCCTACCCCAAATTAAATCCACTCTAAGTTGCTTTGATTGTGTACCTTCACGGGAATAGAAATGCAACTGAGACAAAAGGAGACCTAGAGATATTTAAATCAGCTACCAAATTTCAATATCATGAAAATGGAGCAATGGAGGGACAGCCAGCATTCTGAGTAGCAGAAGTTATAGAGAAGTAATATGGCTGATGGCAAGAACATTGTAGTAACTGAACAACATATTTGAATAGGATCCCGTGTAAAGCTTGGAAACGTGGAGGCAGCAATGAAGTAGCAATCCTCTATCCTAATATTTACTAGGTATATTTCCTAGAGCGGATCACTGCCTCGCAATATGTTTCCTAAAACTCAAGCTTCGACCTGATCAACACAGCTGACTATTCCCAAGCGGCTCTGTGCTCACCCCTCCATGTTGTGCTCACATTGTCCCTCTGTCCTAGCCTTCCCTCCCGCAGACCCCTCTCCTTAAGTCTTTCATGGCATGATAGAGGCTGAGGGCTTTCATGGACCAGCCCCGTCAGGAGCTGTCCCTCATGTGGCTGCGTCCCAGGCACTCAGGACTGTGAGCCGAAGCTCCCACCTAGCCACGTTTTGTACTTTATCTTGAGCGCACCCCATCTGCTGTCTTCAAGCCTCTATGTCCTGGCATGTCTGGAAACGTCAGCCCACTTAACCTTAGCTCAGATCATGATGCTTTGGAGTTCATTCCCTTGGCCTATCTAAGCTCCATCTCTTGGGCTATCTGCCACGCCCTGGTGCCTTGCTAGGTCCCAGGAAGATACTCAGGTAAGATCATCTACTGTTGTAACTCCCATTAGGCCATAAAACCTTCCTGGTTATCTCAGTCCCTAGGACTAAAGCCATGAAGTGAGACTTCACATGCTTGTAAAGGAGTCAGCGCTCCAAAGACAAAGCAGTCAGTTGTGTCCCTGACCTGAGCTGTCTCATCATATCCATTCAGTGCTGAACCACTGGGTTATGTGGCAGCTTGAGTAAGCCCAAGCAAATATTATTTTGAAGCTATTAAAAGTGGAAGGTTAGCAACTACCAAACAAAAAAGCAAACAAACAAGCAAAAACAAAACAAAGCACAAGGCCTCCTTTAACTGGAACACAGGGGAAAAGCCAAAATGATGACCAAAGGTCAATTCTCATCACCTGTATTTAAAACCTGCCTCTAGGGCATGGTTTGACTTAAGTAACTCATTTCCCTTCTAAAAGCCCATCTCCATGTCTGTAACACAAGGAAAATAAAATCCTTACCTAAATGAGTCATATTAAGGATTAAATGTCCATGAATTAGCAAGTGAGCCATAGGGCTCTGTCCACTCTGTGCTAGTTAGTTGTGCAGCAGTGGCCACAACAGGCAAAATCCTGTCACATTCTGGCCACTACTGTAACTGAAGAGCAACTTGGTTCCCCTCTCTTGGGAGACAAATAATTGGAGCCCTCCTCAAGTGCTTTTTCTTCTGAGCCTTCATGACCAAAACAGAGGGCCGCGTGCTTCTCAGCAATAAACCCTTTGAACGGACAAAGTGAAGACTGTTGTGTGAACTAAAACAAGAGCCATCTTGAACTGTCAGGGTATGGAGACAGCCCCTGTCCCCCCAGCCTCCAAATGCTATTCACTGGCAGGTCAGCACCTCCCAACAAGGATCTGCAGGGGGAGTGCGTTAGCTCAGCCACATGGCACATCTACAAAATAAGATAGGAGAATTCACTCGGGTTCATCTCCCTATACTTGTTGTTTGCGTCATTCTATGCTCAGGGCTCTAAGAAAATCAATGTCCAGAAAAATGGCTAGGCAGCAGAATAGAGACTACTCAAATGAATGCCTCCAGAACATACACGTCAAACCCACGCCCCCCCCAACCCCCGTCATATTACTTGGCAACTTTGCTATCTTAATAGTGAAATGCGGTAAGACTCTCATATTCAAACGACTGAGACCAGAAGTGCTTCAGATTTCAGACTTTTATACAGAGAGGGAGTTTTCTTAGGGAAGGAATTCAAGTTCAAACACCCAATTCACTCTCTGTCTTACTTTCCCTGTTTCACAAGTTAACTTCGAATCCTCTCATGTCCATCAGGCTGCACTCTCAAATCAACATAGGACTTAGGAAAACTACTACTGGGTAGCTAATAAATAACTGGGTCAAAAAGGATATTATTTACAGTTCAGAGGTCAAAAATGCTCACTTGCCATCAAACAACCCCAAAATGGAATTTCACTTCTTCTCAAAGTTTTTCTTGGTACCAAATACATATATGTATGTATACACATATATACACACACACACATATATATGCATATGTATGTGTATATATACATATATATATTACTGACAGAATACTTAAAATATTAAATAACAACTACATTTCAGTTCCTAGTGGCAGCAATACTATACCTCAGCTGAGGATTCTCAGCTTTTCATGCTTTCTAACACCCCTGTCCACCACACTAAAACCACTTTCTCCGTTCCTTGCTTTTTCCCTCACTGACACTGCAGAATTCAACTGATCATGATTCCAGGTACCACACTGTTTAAGATCTCAGGCCCTGGATGTTATTTGTCCTGTCTGCTCACCTAGCTGATAATCTACTGGCCTAAACAAGTAGCTGATTTATGCTCTCATTTGACCTTCACGACAGCCCTAACACATCCTAAATGCATCCTTTCCCAGTGCACACTGACTGAGCTGGGTCTACTGTCTGACCATCATCTTCCTTGCCCTGAGAGATTCCACTCTAGATACAACAGAGGCTCTGGCATAAAGCATCCCCTAAGAGAGGCTTGCTGAATAGCCAGAGTCAGGCAGTTTAGCCAATCTGGAACATAATGAAAGACACACACCCAGGCTCATCCTGGGTTAAAAATTTGACCTGTAATCCCGACAGATGGAGCAGTGCCAGGAAAGTGGGGAGGGGTTGAGCTTATCCCTCCCCACCACTGACTTACATGAAGAGCATGGCAGCTGCTTCGGGAACACCTTGCCTGGAACCTGGTAGAAAATCCAGACCTGAATCCCAGAGCAGAGTTCTGGAGCCCCTGCTGATATGCAAAGGGGAACTGAGGTCATTGTTATCCCTAAGCTTTGAGAACATTCATTATGCAACAAGGGACAATAAAGTTTTTGCTTCAACTTCTAGAGTTCTTTCCTCCCAGTAAAATCTTTTATCTGAAAGTATCTATTTCACAGATTAGAAAAACAACCAAACTTCATCAAAATGGCATTAGGAAAGTTCTACCTCCTTCCAGCTACACTTACCCAAGAGAAATCAACCTTCTCAAATGCTAGCACTGATTAAAAGGTACACTTTACTTGGTTTTATTGTGTGAGACAGTCAGATTAAATGGGTCAATTACATAATTAAACCATAAAAATAGAATGGGTTTAATAATGTAATAACAAATAGCTCAATATTGTGGGAGTTAAATTCATTTCCAAATAAAACTAATCTTAATTGTAGAATACACATTCATTAGATTTCTACTTGAAATCCTCATAATTCTGTAAAAGATTTGATTGGGTTCACTGAGGACTTTTTGGCATAAATAAATGAGACAAAGTTCAAAGACTGTTACCTATTTCCACATATGTAATTATTTTAGTAGCATCTAAATCAATTTTTTCTGGAATAAGAAAGAGTATTTCAAGCATGTAAATTTAACATATCTATCTTAAAGTAAAAACCATCTAGCCTTTCTGAGAATAAAAATAGCAACCTTTCAACTATTAAAATCCTAAGAAAAAGACTAGATTTCCATTGGGTAATATTTTGGCTACATTTAAAAGTACTTTATTAAAGTAGCAAACACTACACAATACATTTTCTTTTAAAATGAAAATGAAGATAAGTGGTTGGCTTCTGGATATCTACCATGCTTACCAAATGGCATCCCCCAAAGCAAATCCTAGGAGACACCAGATCTTAACTGAGAATCCACACAGAATAAAGTCATGTCCAAAGTGTGTAAGAATGACTCTGTTAAAGACAAAGGAACACCTAGACCCGTGGTGGTGGAACAGGCTGTCATCCCAGCAATGGAGAAGCAGAGGCAAGAGGATCTCAACTTTGAGAGCAGCTTGTGCCAAACAGAAAATTTCAGTCAAGCCTAGACTACTGAGCAAGTCTCAAAAGAAAATCACATGCATGCATACATATATACACATACACATGCATGCATGCATACTAAAGAACATGGAGGCTGCACTGGCAGTTCCTGATGAGAAGGCTCTAGTCCTGGCAGCAGCTCTTCCTATCCCACACATCCTTTGCAAGGTTTCCATCAGGCCACCCCTTCAGACCCCTCCCTTCCTGCCTGACAATCCCAACTGAATGCACCTGTTGTCCCAGTTTCAGCACTGGCACCTCACAGGTAAGATTTCATCAGGCCGTTTAGAATCACCAGCAAAGATAAGGGAAATCCTGAGAGTCAGAAACTGGGACTGATGGGCAAGTCTGTGTTTGAGCTAAGCGCCAGGTGTCAGAGACAGAACTCCAATGCAAAGCACTTGCCTGCTCAGGCTTCCTAGACACCTGTGTATAGTGTACTAGAGAAGATCCTCTGAAATCCCACAACCCTCGTCTAGAAAGGAGGTCACATACACAAAAGCCTGGGTTTTTAAGGATTGACAGGTCACCTTGAACAGCCTCTGCACAGAGAACTGGTAATCTGACCTGCCACATTAGCTCTGATAGTTTTGCTTGAGCCTCTTCCGAAACAGGGAACAGAAGGCAAAACCCACAGCACTTCCTGAGTGCAGCAGGACGTTACCACAGTCAGTCAATCCCCGTTCTCAGGAGGCCCATGGTCCAGTCCCAATCACAGAACAGGAAGAACAGGAAGAGGTGCCCAGGAACTGCAGGTAGCAACTTCACCCTCCTGCACTTAGCTTCTTAGCATTTATCAGTTTTCAGCGGTGTTAAAGGAGAAGTGACCTTGTCTCACAACAATGAGCCCCTGAGAGTACTCTGAAGAGACTCCTCCATTAATTCTACCATGGAGCAGGCACAGAGCCTCCAAGGCCTGATGAAATCATCCCACATTGAGAAGTAGAAAAGATGTGTGAGAAACAAAGCAGTCTCTATAGAGAATGGACAAAGCCAAGAGGTACCAAGATGCTACAGTGTCTGCCTTGGAATGTAGGACAGAAAGATGACTATCTACCACACTGGGGGCTCACGCTACCAGGTACCAATCCAGTCCCCATGGCACACTGCTTCATTCTGGACTGAGACTCCTCTGACCTCATATTAGGCTGTAACTTGCCTTCCTACCACTCTCCTTCCTAGATTCT
>JADRCD010192517.1:0-18213 GCA_019843815.1 Montemys delectorum
ATGCCTGGCACTTTGTAAATGCTGTGAATTTATGGCAAGCAAACACCACAAGTGAGTTGGAGGGAATTATGAGAGTGACAGCATTGAGTTAGCCCTTGGAGGTCGTCTCAAACAGCCCCTGCTCTGTGGATAATCCATCAGATCCTGAGGCAAGGTGGCGGTATCCTGCCTCTCGATGCTTGAGCTCTTAGGACAGTTTCCTACATTGTCTTTTTGTAAGGATGGCTGTTTCACCTGATTCCACACACCAAAGAAACATGATAGGAGCAGCCTTGTATCCTGCAGCCTTGCACACCTGGTACATAGTAAAGTCTCAATAAAGAGTTGATTCCTGAGAGGGGAAAACACTGTTGGAGGTGCTTGGAAACTTTGGGCTACCTCCTCTATGAAGGAGCGCCCTTAAACTGATTGAGTGGCAGCTGAGACTCACAAAATGCACGTGGAGATTAGGGAGGCTGATTGCTAATTAGCAGGCTGTTCTCGTGATTTTTGCATGTGTTTGCTTACTAAACACATATCCTTCCCCAAACAAAAGCCTCCCAGGTAATTTCTAAGGTCACTAACATAATCCTGGGAGTGTGTTTTCTCTATCTCCTCAAAGTCTACTCTCATCCCCCAAATGACTATCCTAAGCAATTTTATAATACATGTCTCATTTCAAATCCTGTGATACTTGACAGAGGAAAAGATTTTGTAATTCCTACTTCCTGCCTTACACTGCAATCTAAACATTTATGTTCACCTCTAAGATCTGTTTCCCAAGATGCTCTTGTGTGTGTGTGTGTGTGTGTGTGTGTGTTGTTTTGTATGTTTATTGTGCACATGTGTATAGGTGTGTATGTATATGTATGCACACACATTTGTATGCCAGAGGTTGATATTGAGTATCTTCCTCTGCTACTTCCCACTCCATTTATTGAGATCTCTTGCTGAAGGAGTTCACTGAATCGGCTAGTCTACCTAGCTGGCTTGATTCAGTAATTCCTGTCTCTATCTGCTGAGAGTACTGGATTACCAAAGAGCCACTATGTCTTCCTGGAGTTTTGATGTCCTTGCTGAGGATCTGAACTCCAGTCTTTACACTTAGGTGCCAATAATTTACCCACTGAACGATTGCCATAGATACCTCTGTGGCTTCTGGATCCTTTTCAATTCATTGAACAAGATGGCTATAGCTAAGTAACCGGATTCCCGAGCAGTGTTTTTTATGTGCAGTTTCTCTGGCAGTACCCCCAACTAACCCTACTAACTGATGCGTTTCCTGATCGCATTCATTCTTTACCACCCCATCCTTATGTCTCATCACCTAAACCTTAAAAACTGAGTCAGGACAACTGCTTCATCACCAGGGTTATTCTTTGTCCAAGAAACATGAAGTTTTCCCTGACCTTGACAGTCTGCCTAGACACTGGGCATCTTCATGTCTCTTTCACAGCTTTGAGGACAGCTTTTTTTCTAACCATGCATGGTATCTCCCTTTAAATTCGTTTTTAATTGTTGTGAATTGTATTCTCTACTTTGGTAATAATAGTTTCCACATAGCTGTTTTCATACCACTTCATTTAGTCAACCCTCTCCTCCCCTCTCATCTGTTTTATCCTCATCATCTCCCTTTTTAAACTGCACTAATCCTGGGGGGTCAGGGACCAACCCATGTATGCTCTTTGGTATTGTGAATAAAGCAGCAATGAAAATTGATGAACACATATCCCTGTAGCAGGACAGAGTTCTTTGGGTATAATATGCCCTGGAATATGACAGCTAGACCATATGGTGGTTCTATCTCTAGCCAATGGTCATATGTGCTCAACACCAAGTCACGGGCCTTGGAGATAGGCAATGATAAGGTGAGGTTGACAGGGCTGGAGAGAAATATAAGAAGCCAGTGGGAGAGAATCATCGTAGTACATTATATACTTGTCTGACGTTGTAAATAACAAAGTTAATAAAAATTAGAGGTTTATAGAGAAATTTTAAAACTTTTTGAAAGCTAAATTTAAAAAGAATAAATAACCATTATGTCCATTACATATAAAATAAATTAATAAATAAAGATCTCCTCAAGGAGCTGGAGAGATGACTCAGAAGTTAAGAGCACCTACTGCTCTTGCAGAGGATCTGAGTTCTATTCCCAGCACCCAGTTATGTGGTTCACAACTCCACGTAATTTCAGCTCAGAGAAATTTGATGCCCTTTTCTTGATTGTTCCAGAAACGCACTTTAACTCATTGTCTTAGTCAGTGTCATATTGCTGTGAAGAGATATCATGACCATGGCAATTCTTACAAGGGAAAGCATGTATTGCTTACAGTTTTAGAGGTTTAATCCATTGTCATCATGACAGGAAGTATGAGGGCATGCAAGCTGACATGGTGCTGGAGAAGTATCTTAGAGTTCTACATATGAATCCACAGCCAGCAGGAAGAGACTCTGGGCCTACTTTGGGCTTCTTAAACCCCAAAGCCTACCCCTACTGACACATTTCTTTCAATGAGACCACACCTACTCCAACAAGGCCACACCTCCTAGTCTCTCTCAAGTAGTGCCACTCCTGATTACTGAAGCATTCAAATGTATCATTCTTCTTTGACCACCACACTCATACACATACATAAAAATAAACACATTTTAAATCTCCTCAAATTAATATGTAAATTTTATATATCCTAGCAAAACTTTCTTTTTTCAGAGAAAAAGCTGAACAGTGAAGAACCAATTGTGAAGAACACTGACATCATCCTATTGAACCTCTGTGATCTTCACTCCCTTAAGTGAAATTGAGTCTACAAATGGTAATATATCTCATGAATAGGGTGATTGGTGGTGGGAAATGCTGATGGGCTAATTTTTATATCACAAGCAATGCCTCCAAATTCATCCCTCTGTCTTTTCACTGATGTCAGTGTCTTTAGCATCTATCTGAAAGTCAAAGAACAGATGTATTTGTTTTGGACTAAAATGAATTCTTTTGGGACTATAGGCACACTTCTTGTCTGGCCCATACCAGTGTACTTTGCTATGAAAAACTACTCTTCCATTCACCAATGTCATTAAAAGCAGTGACCCTGTGTCCATCATGACTTGCCCACAAAGTAGGGAATCAAAGTCTCTTAGGTACTTCTCACACATGGGCACTAAAACAGAGGTTATTTAATTTGTGATGGAAAGCTGTATGGACCACACAAGACTTAAACTGACCCTCATTCCCACCACATGAAGAAAGCCTGCCAAAGCAATGCCAGCATAGGAGAAAACAGAGCCAAGGGACAGATAAAGTTCCTCCCGATCATCTCAGCTTCAAGATACATCCATATCTTACTCATCAATTGTTGTTTGTTCACAACAGAGGTCAATAGACACTTGTTGGCATAAAGTACCTTAAGATAGATTTCTGTCAAGAAAAAAAGCTGGATAATATGTACTTACATATAACTATTATTACAAATAAAATACATTATTTGATAATGTATTCCTAAACTGTGTGCAGCTATTTGTGGCTCTATAAGTGTCCCTGTTTTCCAACTCACTCTCTTTGAATTGTTCTCTAACTTCCTATGGCCCAAGATGAACAAGCGCAAGAACAACTTTTTTTGGTTCCTCCTCCTCTTTGGTGACACTATTTTCCCCTCAAATAAACTCCCTTCACCTCCTCTGTGTTACTTTTAAAGCCATTAATATCCCTACCAGTGACACAGTGTATATCATCCTCCTCCAAACTCAAAAGTGGCAGACAATGTCTTCTCTCTGGCTAAGTTCTATAGAAAAGAGATTCTAGATCACACTTGTTTAAGCTTCCCAGAGTTAAACCTTACTTACTATCTTTTAAACCTATCTTTTCTGAGATATTTTTGAGTTGTATGAAGGATTAATTCTTTCATAGTTCATTGCTTCAGGGATTCATTGTGATTCTGGGGTTTCATCAGAAACAGCAACTTCAGAGTGAATACTAAAACAGATTCTGGGTGGAAAATAGTTTGTTGCTGTTGGAGCATTGGGCTCAAGCCTAAAATTCTGAAGACTTAGCTCTTTTCACTCAGCACACATCCTCCTTAACAAATCTAGGTGATTTCTCATACATTTACTTCTGTACTACAAAGCTGGAATAACTTCAGGTGTAGAATATTCTGGTGTACGATATATGCCTGATCTAAAAGCTCACCTCATTAAACATCCCAGAAATGTCTACCTTAGTAAAGATAGACCCTAATAGAGTATGTGAGAGAGAGAGACAATCTATTTTAGTATCTGTCTTAGTTACTATTTTTATTCCTATGAAATGATACCATTACTGGGGCAACTTATAGAAGAAAGAATTTATTTGGGCTTAGAGTCCTTGACCATCATGGCAAGAAACATGACAGCAGCAAAGACACTGGAGCAGTAGCTGAGAGCTCCGATCTTGATCCACAAGCATAAGTCAAAGAGAACTAACTGGAAATGGCATGGGCATTTAGAAAGTCAAAGCACACACCTAGTACTAAATCTCTTCCAATAAGACCACACCACCTAATCCTCCCCAAACAGTTCCACCAACTTGGGAACAAGTGTGTAAATATATGAACCTATAGGGGGATTCTCATTCAAGCCACCATGGTATCTTAAGATAATCACTTGGAACATAAATTCTCCTTGCCACTTATATTTGGAAAGTGTACCAGGTTATGCCACTGTTTTCTTAGGCCAAAAAAAATACACTGGAAATTTTAAATAAATTTCCGATAATGCTTTGAGCTTTTTCCTCTTGATTAAATGTTGTTCTCAATGTTGATAAAAAGTCAAATCAGCTACAGAGTTCACAGTCTTATTATACTGTACTGGGATAAAGTAAAAATTATGAATGAGATTGTTTCTTATAAACTGTACTAACTGTGGAGTATTTCATAACCCCATAGTAAGCCAAAGTTGACACATTAAGAGACACAAATGTTATTATGCTGTGCACACACTGAAGGGATCTGAATTTTTCAGAGCACAGAAAATAGTGGCATGCCAGGAGCCTTAATTTGGTCAATATCTATATTTGGTAGGCTGGAAGGAAAAGCAGATCTTCAAGTATCTGTTTATATTCCATGCAAAAGAGATTTGGAGAAAGATACCACAGAAAGAACAGAAGCAATCCCAGGCACAAGTTTTTGGAAGCTGGAAAACAGATGGGTAACTTAGCAAACCCATGAAGCTAGAGTCTAAACTGGCAGTGGTAAGAGCTAAGCAATGACTCATTTTATTTGGTGGAAACCCCTGAACCTTAGGAATTGCTGGCAAGAAGCATGGAGGTGGAGTAAAATCAGAATGCATGGTTTCAAGTTGGCTTAAGAAATATTTCACCTCCACAATTCCTTGCATCTCTTGTGAAATAAGAATTCATTCTCAGGAGATAGTAGAATAAGTGGTCTCTGGCTAGGGGACCCCAGAGATAATTGACACAGGATGTCTTATATCCTCCCACAAAGAAGATTGTAAAATTTATGCATTAGCTATGAACCTTCCCTTTGCTCTACATGGACTCCTTAACATTGGCAGCCTTGTCTGCACCCTTTAAATCAAAGACTGGAAGAGTTTTCTCCTGGGAATTTGACAAGCCAAGAAGAAGTTCTTCAATCTAATGACTTTGGAAGCTCTTTAATTAAATGGATCACCCAAGCACAGAGAGCTTTCAATTGTCCTTTTAATACCAGTCTAACAAATAACCAGCAAACATCTGGAAGACAAATCTAAGATGAAGACAGAACACAAAGGTAACAAGACAAGCATAAAATATAGAGGAAACTAAAAAAATATATTTTCATGGAAAAATCCAATAAAACAACGCAGAAACTATAATTAATATTGAGAGAATTTAAAGAAAATATTGCAATGACTAGATAAGAACAGTAATAGTATGTACAAACACATACACTCACACAAAAACAAGCTCTTTGAAAAACTGTGTGATAGTCAAAATTAAACAGCCAAAAGAATCAGAAGATAGAACTGAGAAAAATATCCTCCCCAAAGTTAAGCAAAATAACATCTTATGAAAATATGAAAGAAAAACTTAGGAGTACTTCAGAGTCTAAATTATCTTAAAGTCTGATTAACAGGTGTTCCTGAAAGAGAAGACAGAAAGAAGCTGATAAGTCTTATGAAATGGACTAGCATCATTTCCTGGAATAAAAAGATTTATCAGAAGCTTAGCTGGATGGAAGCAAATATCATATGCCTCTTACATCACCTCAGCTATGCCTCCCAGCTCCCTCACTAGCCCATCTGTTATTTTAGCCCCAGCAATGGTAACCAGCTTTGGCTTTCCTGTCCTTCATATACGTCGAGCCTCATGCCCGCACTGTATGCCCAGAGACTGGTATTGAGGAACGGGATGCCTCAATACACAATAATGCCCATACATAAACCCTTCTAAAGTTTAGATCTAACCCCTCAAGAGATCTAACACCATCCACACCTCACCCCCAACATCTTCCCTCAGATGGACAACAAACTATGAACCAAAGCAAAAATAGAAGCATGCAGCCTTACAAAACATAACTAACAGAACAGAGCGAAATGGCTTCTCAGGTTCCTTCTCAGACGCTTACAAGAGAATTCTAAACAGCAAAAAAGAAAGCGGCAAGACAAGAATCAAATACATTCTCCAGGAAGTGTATCCCAAGAGATGAGCAAAGGTAATAATTGTACTGGAAAAGAGAGATGACCACAGAGAGCAAGGCCAAGTTAGAACAACTTGAGACTTTCAAGCTCTAGAAACATCTTCAGTAAGATAATAAAGATAGAATACTTTCAGCATATGTGCATTAACCAAGGAGAAATGAGTAGCCAGAGGAAGTTTTAGAGGTTACCCTATTCTAGGGCTAGAAAATTAAATATTATCCCCCTATAATCCCAGCACTGTGAAGCTAAGGTAGGAGAATCCAGGCCAGTCTGAAGGAAATACTGAGACCTCTTCTACAAAACCAGACAAAACACAAGACACTTTATTAACTCCATAAAATCTTGAAAATATAAGCAATAAATAACAGTATATGGTACAAACCAGGCAAGAACATTCACATGCCACAATAATGCAAGTACAGTATTTGTGGTTTATTTTTGCACTGATATCTTGGGGATAACCAACAACCATCTAATTGGACCTAAGGCTCCATCAATGGCATGGAAGTTATCCCTCCCATTGTATTGCAAATGAGATTAACTACCTGTAACTGGTGAGGCTATGGACAAACCTACTACTAACACTTTCCTAAACATGTAATTCCTAATTTGTTTTAAATGCTTCTCTTTATGCCCACAGATAAGTGGGGCTCATACCTCATCAAAGAACCTTCTCTTTGCATAAGATAGAGACAGTTACAAAAATCTACCACTGGTCAAAATACAGAAGACAACTGACTGTGGGTTACCCAACCATAACTAATACATCCACAACACAGCCTCTACACCGAAGGATCAGGGAACATCCCAGAGAAGAAAGCAGAAAGACTGTAAGAGCCAGAAGACCGGAGTACCTTCTGCAAGCTAGTGATTTCTGTATAGGAGAGAGACTTTGCTACCATGAAATCTCAGCAACATGGTCACCTAAAGAAGACCTGCACAATGGCACCACCACTTGATAGCCAATGTAAATGGGAAAATCTCTCAAAGAGACATTCCTAATAAAGAGCTACTGGTAATCAATGGCTGCTAAGAAGGGGGGATCTTCATCACCTCTAGGAATGAGCCCCCAGTGATAAATTTTTCAATCCCAAGTTGAGTATATATATACACTTAACTGGCTCAGCAAGTTGTATTGATATTTTTATGTATATATGTGGAACAATAATGATTAGAGATTGTGAATTTAAGAGGAGTCAGGGAAGACAGTAGGAGTTAGAGGGGGAGAGAATAGAAATGGTATAAATATAGTACTCATGTATGTGAGCAATATGGTTAATGAGGAGGGGTCAGCATTGGGTTGTACCATCTGGTTTGGGTTTTGTGTCAGTTTAATGGTACTATTTGATCCCCTAAATTATATGCATGTATAATTCTGGAAATTAAAATAGCACTTCTGCTTCTGACCACTGGGAAGAAAGAAAGCTTAAACTCACTAGCAGACCACAGTCAACTCCCGTAGTGAACAAATCACACAAAGCTACAGTTTCCAGACCAAACAGATAACAATGAGCTATCAAGCCTGAGATGTGGAAAATGTATGTACTCAGCAAGCACTGAAACAGTGTGGGAATCCTGGGCACAAAACTCCAGGCTAAAGGAAGGAACTCAAGATCTCCGCAGTCTGCCCGATTTGACACCACACAGTTCAGGTGCAGAGTTCAAGGGGCTGAAAGAGGTGGATGATACAAAGAACAGTGTCCAAAAGACAAAGAGCTTCTTCAACATGGGGCTTCTCTTTGGCCTTTAGCCAAATATCAGTCTGCACATTTCCTGGGTAAAATTCGACACGGTCTGCCCAACCACCAGCTTCTGAAGGTAGAACTGTTCCAGAACCATAAGGAAAATGACCTATGTAGCATGCCTGTGGCTGAGAGCTGCTGTTGTTCACACTTACCAGGGTGAACACTCCTCGATGAGCGCTGAAGGCATTCAGTAGAGATAACGTCAGGGTTGACATCAGTATGGCTACCCTTAAATGACATAAAATGACATAAAATGACATAAAATCAAGCGCCTATGCTAGACATAGTTTTTAGAATAGGGCTGGAGAGACGATTTCAATGGTTAAGAAAGCCATGTATGTGGCAGAAGATGGACTTGTTGGACATCAGTGGGAGGAGAGGCCCTTGGTCCTGTGGGGGTTGAATGCCATAGTGTAGGGGAATACCCTCATAGAGACAGGGGAAGAGGGGATGGGATGGAGGTTTTGGAGGGAGACTTAGAGAGGGGATAACATTTGAAATGTAAATAAAGAAAACACTCAATAAAAGAAATAAAGTAACTGGTTTCATATGGTCCCCGGGAGTGTGGGGGAAGCATACAGGTCATACAGGAGTCCTTGGTTCCATTCCCAGTACCCATGCCTGGCAACTCCCAACTGTCTGTGACTCTAGTTCCAGGGGGGATCTTAAACCTCTGGTTTCTGTGGATACTCAGAGGCATTTACCCAGAAACAGAGACAGAATTTGAAATAATAACAGATCTTTTTTAAGTTGAAATATTTAATTATCAATATGATAAATCCATGAATATGGTCTGCTCTTCCATGTATTAGATATTATTAGATATTTAACTTCATCTTTATAGTTCATCAGCATTTAATTTTTTTTAAAGACACAGAATACAGAGTGTATGCCAGTTTTGTCTTTATTATACCTATGTATGCCAAGTTTTTCCTTTATTTTCCCCTCTTCCATTTCCTCTCTTCAATTCCTCCTGTGCATCCTGCCCCTTGCTCCCTCTTGAAATCATGGCCTCTCTTTCTTTAAATGTTCTTGTTGTTATTCATGCATTAACGAATAAATACACCAGCTGAGTCTGCTTAGTGTTACTTGTATGTATATGCTTTCAGGGCTGATCACTTGGTACTAGATATGATGGGGCTCATCCCCTGGGAAGACTATTTCTCCCCTTTCACCATTCCTTAGTTGCCTGTAGTTCTTTGTCTATGATTAGGACCCCGTGTGACTTCTGATTCCATGTTAGCATATGTAGGCTGTTATACTTTGCAGGGCTTATTTAAGAAGCTGTATTATTGAGGTTTCATAGGTATAGCTTTTCTGTCATTTCCAGGAGACAAAATCTCTCAGAAGATTCACTGGTCCTCTGGCTCTTCCAGTCTTTCTGCCTCTTCCGTGACGTCCCCTGAGCCTTAGATGCAGGAGCTGTGTTGTAGACATATGATTTGGTACTGGGATCTCCATAGTTTGTTGCTCTCGGCATTTTGACTGGTTGTGGTCTTCTGTAATGGGCTCCTTCTGCTGCAAAGAGAAGTTTCTTTGATGGGAGATAAGAACTACATTTATCTATAGGGATAAAATCAGTAATTAGAATGCAGTAAGAATTACACTAGTTTAGTAAAGTGGTAGTTGTCAGCTCACCTCTAAGGTCCATGACCTTGTTAGTCCTGGATAGTGAGCTAGGTTTCCAGTACCAGACATAATTGTTTACCTCTTGAGCAAGCCTTGACATAGAGAGCTCTTAATTGGTGCCAATATGTAAGTCCTACTATTGTATCCTTAAGTTTATTGCGCCATGTTGGTTACATGTGTTTAATAGGCATTGTAACTAAGTAGAACTATTGGTTGCCTCCCTGGTTTTAGAGTTTGAGGGGTTCCCATTTTTTGGAAGTGTGAATGGTTCCTGAGCACTATTATAGCTAGTCCTCATGGAGGGGGCTCTCAAATCAGGTCCAGTTCAGGCCCTCTGGATTTTCTGACTCAGGATTACCTCACTTAGTGTAACATTTTCGAATTCTATTTTTTTTAACCTAGCTGGGCACTGTGCAACGGAAATAATATTTTTTTTAAATAGCCTTAAAAAATAATTCAAATTCTTCTATCAATAACCTAAATGACTACCAGATCAAAGCTCAACTGATATTTGTTAAAGAAATACACAAAAATCTAATACGAAAATAAAATCAATTTTATAATGCTCAAAATTAATAATAGATTACCACACAAATACAGGAAAAATAAAATATTTGAAACAAGAGGGAGGAGCTGGAGTGATGGCTCAGCTGTTAAGAGCACTGACTGCTCTTTAAGAGGTCCTGAGTTCAATTCCCAGCAACCATTTGGTGGCTCATAACCATCTGTAACAGTATCTAATGTCCTCTTCTGGTATGTCTGAAGACAACTACAGTGGACTCATATACATAAAATAATTAAATAATCATTTTTTTTAAAAAGAAAGAGGTCAATATGTAATAACAAATCCAGAAATTAAAGAGATGGGCTGGGCATATAACTCAGTGGTAGAAGAGTTGCCAAACATATGGGCTTAATCTCAGCAAAATAGATAAGTAGTTCTTACCAAAATATTATAAAACACAAAACCAATATCATATAAATGGAATTTTATATACTACATATAAAGCATTACTGCAGAACTGTGAAGTTGTTTCAATATTTACAGTATGAATTGAGGAGGGCTGACGAGATGCCTCAATGGCTAAGAGTACTGGCTGCTCTTTCAGAGGACCCTGTTTCCGGTTCCTGTACCCTCACAGAGGCTCACAACCTTCTGTAACTCATGTCCCAGGGCATCCAGATGTCCTCTTCTGGCCTCTGTGGGTATTGTATGCATATGATGAACCAATAAACATACAGGGAAAGCACACACACATAAAAACAGATTGTACCCATGTGCTGAAGGCTCTTCAGCACTTTCTTTTCTATTAGTTTCAGTGCATCTGGTTTTAAATGGAAGTCCTTCATCCACTTGGACTTGAGCTTTTTTATAAGGAGATAAGAATGGACCGATTTGCATTCTTTTACATGCTAACCACCAGTTGAACCAGAAATATTTGTGAAAATGCTGTCTTTTTTCCACTGGATGGTTTTAGCTCCTTGGACAGAAATCAAGTGACCACAGGTATGTGGGTTCATTTCTGGGTCTTCAGTTCTATTCCATTGGTCTACCTGCCTGTCACTGTTACCAATACCATGCAGTTTTTATCACAATTGCTCTGTAGTACAGCTTGAGGTATTGATGACAGGAGTCTGATATAGCTGTCTCCTGAGAGGTTCTGCCAGTGTCCAACAAATACAGAAGTGGATGCTCACAGCCATCCATTGGACTGAGCACAGGGTCCCCAATGGAGGAGCTAGAGAAAGGACCCAGGGAGCTGAAGGAGTTTGTAGCCCCATAGGAGGAACAACAATATGAATTAACTAGTACCCCCAGAGCTCCCAGGCACTAAACCACCAATCAAAGAGTGGTACTCATGGCTCCAGTCACATATGTAGCAGAGGATGGCCTTGTGAGACATCAATGAGAGGAGAAGCCCTTGGTCTTGTGAAGGCTCGATGCCCCAGTGTAGGGAAATTCCAGGGCCAGGAAGCCAGAGTAGGTGGGTTAGTGAGCAGGGGGAGGGGGGATGGAACAGGAAGAGTTGGGGTTGGAGGAGAAATGAGGAAAGGGGATAAAATTTGAAATGTAAATAAATAAAATATCTAATAATAAAAAAACTGTTATTTTGGTGATTTTTATGGGGGGTTGTAGTTTAATTATGTCTTTCCATTGATTTTCCTGCATCCAAATATTACCTATAATAATCCCTGTACCCTTGAAATACACATGCCATTATTCATTAAAAAATAGATTGTAAAATAGTCTTAAAATCAATTCATACAAGTCATTAATAGAATACAGAGAAATTTATATGATCATAGCAATATATGGAAAAATATTTACAAATCTTAAAACTGATTTATTGATATAACTTCAGCAAACTAGAAATAAAAAGAATTCCCACAGTCATATAAAAGGCATTTAGAAATAACAACAGATCATTTAAAAGCGATAGAATGAATGTTCTCCTATTAGGATAAATAAGGAATGATGTCCACTTTTACTAGTTCTCTTTAATTCTAGTAAAGTTTCTAAACACTGCAATAGGAAAAGAAGATAAAACAAAATTTAAATATATATTAGAAAATATACAAGCATATCCTCTTTTCAGATGATATAACTGTCATATATTTAGTAAAATTTTACATGAAAAATATCTTGCAAGTGAATTTAGCAAAATCTTAGGAAATATTTTTAAAAATTAATTATATTTGTATATATTTATAATAAATCATTGGGCTATGAAATTTAGAAAAAATTTTAAATAGGAAATAAAATGTTTTAAAAAATGTTGTCAACGAATATACAAGGTACTTATGCTAAAGATTAAATTATACCTTAAAATTAATGATTAAATAAAGAAAAGATAAAGTCCATTTGTTGGTCTTCTCATGGCTGTGACAGAACTCTGAAAATGAAGCAATGTAAGGCTGCAAAGAGTTGTTCTACTGTGTGGCTTTGCTCGTCATGCCGGGCAGCTCATGCTAGACTAGAGGTGCTTCCTTCCTGGCAGCCAGGAAGCAGAGAGAGAGAGTGCCTGTATCACTAGATTTATCTTATCTTCCTTATAGTTTTGTCTGGGCCCAGGACTGTCTTTTAGTAATCTTCTAGGCCCTTACCAATCCAATCACTTTGACCATCAAGACTAGCTATCATTTATAGATAGTAAGGCCCAATTATTTTTAAGGTGTCAATTCTTTCCAAATAGATTCAGCACAGTCTGGATCAAAATCACAATAGGCATTTTTGTAGGAATTAGCAAGCAGTATTGAACATTCACATGGAAATGCAATGGCTTCATAGTAGGGAAATCATCACAATTCTGAAGAAGGAATATTTGCCTATAAATCTGTATACAGCAATAAAGTATTTTGAGAACATAAGGATAGGCATATTATATAAAAATATAAATATATCATTAAAGTCAGATTTGACTTTGAGAAAATTGCCAAAGTACTTTGAGGGAGGGGAAGACTTTACAGCAATGACACAGGAAGTCGGAAGGATTATGGAGACATGAGACGTAGGTCACAGCCTTAGGAAGTTTAACTTAAAAGTGGATTATATACATAAATGCAGAACTTCAAACTAAAAAACATTCTTCTTTGCAGTTTTAAACAATGGTTTCCGAAATAGGATACAAAGAGTGGGGAAGAGAGCAAGTGTAAGGAACTCATCCTTACCAAAATCTGACTTCTTTTGGAGAAAAAAATAAGGCAAGATGCAAATCAGGAGAAAATATTCACAATATATACGCTTGAGAATAGTCCCTGAAATATGTATCAAGTTTATGCCACACAATAAAAGGAAAGTCACACCATTTAAAATGGGCAAGTTATTTTAAAACTTCCATAAAAGATGTACTAAAGTCCACTGGGGACTGAAACAATGGGCCAGATGTAGTGACAAAGCCTATATATACTCCCAGTGCTTGGAAAATTGAGGCAGCAGGATGGCAAGTTTGGGGTCAGCCTGGGCTACGCTGAGAGACCCTGTCTAGAAAAAATTAAAGAGTAAAGTGATGGGTAGCATTTGTATGCTTGAGGCAAATGTAAATGAAAGTCACAATCAGATACTTCTACTTTTGTACCTAGTAGGGTGGTTAAGATAAGAAAGCCTAACCCTGTGGAATATTGAAAAGAGTCTGGACAGACAGAAGCAAGGCTACTTTGTAGTGCATGTAACACACACTAGCATTTTCTTACAAAACTAAACATATGCTTAACATCTGACTCAGTAATTACACACCTACACACTCCAGCTGCCCCCCACTCCCCACACCATAAACAAGATACATATCCACACAAGGACATACACATAAATGTTCATGCTGGATTTATTCGTGGTAGCCCCAAGTTGGAAGCAAGCAAATGTCTAACACCTGGTAAATGGAGAAACAGATTATAATACATTCATACAGTAGAATACTGCAGAGCAACGGGAGGAAGCAACCACCTGGGTAATCAAAGCCACCTTCTGGAGCGAGGAAGAAGCCAGGCAGAAAGCAAGCACACCCTTCAGGACTATGTGCATTTAAAAGTCTACTAAAGCAAATCCAACCCATTGGGATGGAAAGTAAATCAGCGGCTACCTCTGCTAGGGTGGGTGGGGTGAGAATTGCCTGGGCAGAGCTACTGCAGCCCTTTTGGGTGGAGGCTGGAGTTACTGAACTGTTTCTCAATCATGATAGATCCACAGGTGCCGATATTTTTCAAAGATCATTGCTCAGTCAAACACAATGTATCAGTTTTCAAGTGATTAAAAACCAAGGTGAGAAAGGCCAGGTGTGGGGGCTCATACCTTTAATTCCAGCACTCAAAAAGGCAGAGGTAGGTGTAACTCTGTAGGTTCAAGGCCAGTCTGGTCCACATAGTGAGCTAGAATCCAACCAAGACTACACTTGGGACCCTGGCTTTTAAAAAAAAAAAAAAAAAAAAAAAAAAAAAAGAGGGAAAGGGACAAGTGGCATGAACAAGATAAAACAAGGACACAGTACAAGATAAGAAGTCAAAATGCAGACAGTCTCGTGCCATGCCACGATTCGCTAGCTACTACGGCATATCACAATTTCCCTTAATGTCTGCTGCCTTATTCCAAGTTCCGGATAATCACTCCCATTATATGGAAACTGAGAGATCAAAGGTTTTTTTTTTTTTTTTTTCAGTTTTTTTTCCCCAGTGGCTTCCAAACTCTGCATATTAGAACCATCTTTTGCTGGTCGATTTGGCGAGGAAAGGTCTGCAAGAGCTCAGGCTCGAAGGGAGGAAAGTGAAAAGGTAAGACTGGACAAGGGAGAACTGAACGTAGTGCAGGCCAACTATGCCACTGCCATTGCTAAAGGACTTGCTGAAAAGAATAGGGGCCATTGGAGTCCTATGTTGGGCACAGTGGCCAGGTCTTCCTGTCGGTGCCCTGATCACTGAATATGGGATCCCCAGAAAGCAGAGTCTTGGTTGGATAACCCCAAGCTGAGATTGACATCTGGGGGGCACTTTCACCTAGTCAGGTAACAAATCCTTCCTTGAAGAAGGATCTAGAAGACCCACCTCTATGCCTATCATGATACTAAACCTATAGAAAAACCACTCATTTTTCCCAACATAAAAAGGATCGTATTGTGGAGACACAGGATTCCCCTCCTCCTTTTGCTTCTCCATACACTGTGGCAACTGCTGTCATGTCTGTCTTAGTAAGAGAGGCCCTGTCCATGAGATCACCCGCCTTTCACTGAAATGATTTGTGCCAAAAGGAGGAAAAGGAATCCCCTCAGAAACATAACAACAAAGCTATCACCAATATATTATGTACCGGTATGACCAAAGGCTCAATACATGTTATAACTCGCTAGAAACTCACAATGAGCCACCATTGGGGTGACTGCCATCTTTAAATCTCCACTTGACATCACTGCCCACAAGGCTGGGAGCACTTTGCCTTCTAGCCTAAGAACACCCAGCTAGTAGTTTCAGAAAGACCCAGTTTCTTATACCCCCCACACTGTGGCTCTCTCCATATCAAAAAGACACTAAGGAGGTTTCAGTGACACACTATAAATTGTACTCCATCAAGTGCCACCTGCAGTGCCACAGCTCCTTCTCAAACTAAAGCCACCCACCAAAGTCCTCAGGTTACTGTTCTATTCGAAACGAGAACCTTCTGATTAAACACGTATTTTTCCTCAGGAAATCTGTTCTGACCCACTTGGACTCAAACCAATCACCTTGCACAAGCCCAGTCACCTTGCACAAGGGAATGCTATTCAGTGGCTTTAAACTCTAAGGGAGTAAAAACTCTTCCTAAAGCGTGACCAGCAAGGACAGCAGTTTGAGTTTAGCTTCTCTGTGAGATGGTAGGGTCCAGGGTGCTGATCCCCTGCCTCCGTTATCCTAGATTGGTCTATAACATAATCTGACTCTCAAATGCTTAAAAATAGAGATAATTGAACACCCCACGCTGTGATGTGGGGCCGTGAAACTCAGTACTGAATTCAGTGGTGGGAGGGCTAATTTGCATTAACTTAGTCATGCCCACCTCGTCAACTTAGATAACTGATGTTAGGTCCCTAGAGTCTCCCAGAAACCTACGTGTGCCTGTAAGCACAGTAGATGAGGAGTCAGGCCAGGATCTTGCTCTCAGTTTTCTGTTCTGTGTAGTTTTGTGATCTTACAGCAGTCCATTACTCTGGAATTTAATCTTGTTCTCCGCACACCTTGAGACTTGGATTGGGTAAATCCCCTTTCAGCTAATTCTGCAATGCTTAGAAATCCAATAAAGAGGAACAAAGAAGACTTCAACACAGTGACTAGGAGCAGTGTTCTCTAAAATGTTTTCTGGAGTCTGTGTCACTAACACGGAGCACAGTTCATTCTTCGGTCCCAGAAGTCTCTAAAGCAGTGTCCTTAATATCCCTCTGTTGAAATGGACGAGGAAGCAAACAAACCATTGAGGGACCAAGCCGTGGTCAGGAGGCTGTGTAGTCCCAGGAAAAGCAGGGTCTAGTCAAGAACTGTAGCACTGCCGTAACTCATCTTATCATTGTCCTTGGTGAACCCAATTCCCAGCAACTGTAATCCCTGGAGAAGCAGAGATCAAACAGAGTTAATAAAGAAGCCAGGGAGTAAATATTGCTGATAGAAGTATCAAAGCTCAAAAACCAAAGCAGACTTGATTTTACTGGGTCTGTACAATTAATTCTGACTTCATAGATGCCATTCACTTAAGCCAGAGAGCAAGTATTGAGAACGGCTACATTTACCTCAAGAAAAATTACAGAAACTAAGGGAAACCTGAAGTAGGCACTGAATAGCCTGTCTCACTATTTGTAAAACTGATAGAGAAAGAGACTGACTTGCCTAGAGTTAGAAAGTCACATAACTGCAGATCTATTACAAGACCCTGAGTCTATGTTCATTTATTTCTCAAAAAACAAAACAGACAAACAAACAAAACTACAAAGGATCTTCAAGGAAGCATCATAGGAGCCTGAAGCTATTCACTCTGGAGAGCAGGGGAGTCATCCAGCTGTTAGAACACAATGAATAATGCTTTCAATTATGCTTCAAGATGGTCCTCATCACTGTTCCATGAATACGGATTGTGGGAAGGTAGAGAAAGAGGGACTATGATTAGGAGCTCATTATAATAAGCCAGGTAAAAGTAACGATGCCTCAGATAGGGTGACAGCAGTAGTGAGTAGTTGTCATGTGCTTGGTTTATTTTGAAGTTAGAAATAAGTGAATTGGGTGAAGGAAGAAAAAAATGAGTGAAGGATATCTCCAAGGCCCCAGCTGACCCTAACTTCCAAGTAGTCACCATTCACAGAACAAGAAAAGCCCCCAAAGAGTTTAATTTGGGGAAGGTGATCTAATCCCATTGGTGTATCTGAAAGACAACCGTGGTTGCGGTGTAAGAAAGGGGCTATAGATGGACGAGGTGCGTGAGAAGTTTCAGTTAAAGGCTATGCAACAATAGTTAAAAACTTGTCCAGAATAGTCCATTAATGGGCCACTTGCAACCTTCCTCTTACTTTTATAGCTTCATTTAGATATGACTGATAGATAGATAGATAGATAGATAGATAGATAGATAGATAGATCGACAGACAGATAGATAGATAGATAAACAGATAGAAGATACATTGATAAAGACAGACAGGCAGAAAGATGGATAGATAGATAGATAGATAGATAGATAGATAGATAGATAGAT
>JADRCD010192523.1:640-15649 GCA_019843815.1 Montemys delectorum
AACCTTCACAAGGCCGAGGTCCTTTACTCCTATTGATGATCGAATTTGCAATCCTCTACTATATACCTGCTGCCAGTACATTCAATCCCACCCTGTATAGTCCTTGATTGGTGGTTGGGTCCCTGGGAGCTCTGAGAGTACTAGTTAGTAATTGTTGTTCGTCCTAAGGAGCTGCAAACCCTTCAGCTCCATAGAACCTTTCTCTAACTCCTTCATTGGGGACTGTGTACTCAGTTCAATGAATGGCTGTGAGCCTCTACATCTGTATTAGTCAGGTATTGTCAGAGCCTCTTAGGAGATAGCTATATGCTTGTCCTTCCTTCCGTCTCTGCTCCATAGTTCATCTCTGCCACTCCTTCTGTGGGTGTTTGATTCCCCTTTTTAAGAAGGAATGAAATGTCCACCTTTTAGTCTTCCTTCTTCTTTTTTTTTTTGACTTTATATATTTATGTTCATTTAAGAAAATACTAGTAGTGATGTATTATTTTGAAATATACAGTTAATATGTTTGGAATCAATCCATTGTTTCTTAAACGTTTTTATAACAGTCCATATTAATGCCCAAGTTTATAAGCCTTTTCAATATTCTTTCAGACTCTGTCAATCATCTTCATCTAAAGTTCTTTCTTCTGGAAAACAAGGATTATAATCATAAACCGTTTACAAGCAATATAATAACTATGATTTTAATATTTGTGTTCCTGCTTTCTTTAAGATATGATCACAAAATCAACAGAAGGCAAAGGTTTCTCTGGCATTGTGCCCACTCTGGGAGGGTCCCTACTCTGTTATATTATAGCTGACTTAAGGTCCCTGATTCATGGTGCCATTTGTTTACTTCTCTGGTTGGCAACCAGACTTGAGAGAATGAAGCCTATAAATCAGGCATACTAAAATCTCACACAATAGCAATTTTAATCAAGGAATCGGGAAATATACATTCTGAGTGTTAAGAATCATCCAAGAGAAGTATCTACTCACAAGAATTAGCCATATATGCCAAACTAGCTGCAAGTAGCAGGCAAGCTACTCTCTATAAAATATTTTCCAACATAGAGACATGTAAACAAATAACAATAGCCAGTTGCATTGGCTAATCTGAAGTACACTCGGCAGTATTTGTTAAACCTGGAAGGGGCATAAAATATATTCCAAGAACAATTTTGTGGTTTTGAAGAAAATGAGGTCATATAACACTTGTCTTGTTTTCCTGATGTTTTCTCACAAGCGTTTAGAATTCTCCTCACAAAACCTTATTCTTGTACTGGGTTCCAACAGTTACTATTATCTCTATGGTGGAAAGGAGCTACCACCAAAAACTGGTGACATAATTAAAGCTGCCAGTATAGTGCATTGAATCATTTATTTTCCATAATTTTCCATACTATCTTTTCCTTTTGAAATTTTATGTAATTATTATATAATTTCTCTATATATTTTTGCCCTCCAAAGCCTCCCATTTATCTCTCCTTCCTCTCTTTCAAATCCATGGCCTCTTTTTCATTAATCATTGTTCCATGCATATATGTTGTGTATACTTACATTCCCAAATATGATCTGTTCAGTATGACTATTATTATTTTATTTATCCTTTCAGGGTTGTACATTTGTTACTGGACAACTAGTCAGTTTGTTCTTCCTTGGAAAAGACTATTTCTTCCACTTTCAGCATTTCTTAGTTGCTGATAGTTCTTTTATAGGATTGATAACTCATGGTCTTTTTTATGTTCACTTTAGCATGTGTGTTGATGTCATCCTTGTTCATTTGTTTCTCAGTCATGGTGATGGGAATTTATGGGTGTACCTCTGACACTGCAAGGAAACATTCTCAGAGCAAACTATTTTATTTTTGGAGGACCCCTTTCTATTCTAGGAGAAAAGAATCAAGCTATGAACACTAACATTGACATATTTGGATGGTTTAAGGCTTTACTTAATAGTGAATCAATTAATCTTAACACAGATATAAAAAAATGTCTCAACCTTAGAATCTGAGAAGTTTCCAAAAGTTGCTTAGGCCATCAGACTACATGATGAGCTAAAAGACTACACCTATTGCTGAATGCACTTCCAAAAGAAAGCAAGGCACTGACTATTAAGAACTAAAATGTTATGGCCTGATTTCCACACTAACAAGTCTAGGAAATTTTGCATCATTTGCCTGTATTTGGTTGGGTAACAGAAAATTGTTTTCTTCATCCTTGACTCAGAACTAAGCCACACTCAATGGACAGTGTACCTTTTCTGTAAGAGTGAATAAATGGACCTCATGCATTCTTTACACAGGAGGAAATATGGAATCACTTAAGCAAAGGTTATGTATCAGAAATTTACTTTTTCAAGAGCATAATTTTGAACTAGGACTTAAAACAAATGCAGAGGGAAAGAGAATAAAAGGTGAAACAACCAATCAATATGGTTGTTTGTGATCCCTGTCCTCCTTATTCACTGATGGCTAGAATTTAGTGGTTGAAGATCAAATGAGACTTTTCATTGTAACATCAATAATTTTATTTAGAATAATAAAAGCCCTATAATTTCGAAAGTCAAAGATACTACCACAAATCATACAAGGGAATGACATGTAGGAGTCTAACAAAAATTAAATTTAGAAAGTTGCTTTATTTATGTAGGATTAGCTTACAAGCAAAGTATTTATTAACTATCAACTATAATATATTACTCAAAGTTTTCTGTCTCTCATGACAATTTCTTGTGTCTGAGATAATATTTTGAATCTTATGGTTTTTAATGACTTGTCTTAAATTTGGAAAGTCTATCAATATCTAAAGAGGATAGTTATAGTCGCAAAGGTATGAGAATTAAAAATTAAACTTCTAGTTAACATCAAAGGTAGATTTGGAAAGAAGATGCAGTAAAACTTTGATTAACAGAAGCCCATAGCCAATGCTTCAATTAATAAAGATTTTCCTTAACTTCAAAAAGAAAAATATATTATAAGAAAATGAGCCAATGTAAACGGCTTAGTGAAAGTATAGTTTTAGAATAAATTTTGGTTTCTCCTTTATGTGTTGTTTAAGAATGAGATAGCATTGTTATAGATTAAAATCCTTAGTCTTATGGGCAAATACACCCAACTTGTCCATTATTTAAAAAAAAAAAAAAACCTTAGTCTTCAAGTTCTTAGAGCATCTAAAATGCACGCAATCATTACTTCTCAATTCACTTTCAAACAATGATATCTATTTCACCTTTGTTAATGTTGATTAACTGAGCTAAGAAAGGAACATCATCTAGACATAAGTGTTCTCAGAATAACAGGCACAATAAGTCTCTGATTGCTGAAATGCAAAATTAATGTGAAATTATCTGGACACACTTCCATTAATTACACATTCATATGGTAAAATAACATTTTAAGTCTTGAGAATCTTTCCATGCAGAGATAAGGAATTCATTGACCTTTGATAAAGCTATTTATATAGAAGTCCTAATTAAGTATAGAGCATCTGATAGTGAATTTTTTGCTTTGTTCAAAAAGTTTGGAAAGTAGATCTGTCTGAAACTCTATACATGTGCTGGTAAATAAAATTTAAAAAGAAAGAGCACTAATGCTAATGTTTTAATGGCCAGACAGATTAAGAAACAGAGGGCTTGTATTTTCTAAAAAGTTAACTCAGTTCCATGGAACAACTAATGACTTTAATCATCCCTTAGGTATGATGCTTAATAGAAGTAACTGTGTTCCGCACTCTCTGTGCATGTTTTTACATCCCTTTTCCAATAAAAAAAGAAAACCCAAACTTTCACTTATATACTAGATTCCATTCTCTTCTGTGTCCTCTATTATTTTTCCACAGTGTATTAATTGTTTTCACAATACATGGATAATGCTTCCTTTTTTTATTTTAAAAAATATCCCTGCCCCACCCCCTGAACTCCTTGTAATAACTGAAAATCTGTGCAAATGTGCAGATCATTTCTGGTTTCTCAACATAGGATGTGGAAAAAAATTTGACACAGCATTCAGCCCTCATTCCCTTGACCCACCAATGGCTCTGAGTTTAAAAGCAACCATACTTGACTCTTGATCTTCCTGTGGAGTTCCTATCCTCTTTTGTGGCCCACAATCCTTCCTTCTATTCTTCTATAAGAGTCTCCAAGCTCCATCCACTGTTTGTCTGTGGGTGTCTGCATCTGTTTGAGTCAGCTGCTGAGTGGAGCCTCTCAGAGGACACCATGCTTCTGACTGTAAGCACAACATAGCATCATTAATAGTGTTAGGGATTGGTGTTCACCGCTGGGCAAGTTATTGGTTGGCTGTTTTCTCAGTCTCTGGTCCTTCCTCCCTGCCTGCATTACTCCTAGACAGGATAAAGTTTGAATTAAAAGATTTTTGGAGTGTGTTGGTGCCTTTACTACTCCACTGGGGTTCCTGTCCCCTTGGGAGCTCTCAGAGTCTGAACCACCAATTAAAGAACATATACAGGATAGACCTAGGCCTCTCTCCTCATATGTAGCAGTTTCGCAGCTTGATACTCATGTGATTCTAAACAACTGGAACAGGGGCTATCCCAAAAGCTGTTGCCTGTATGTGGGATATGTTCTACTAGCTGGCTGTCTAGTCTGCCCTCAATGGGAGAGGAACCCCCTAGACTCTCAGAGACTTGAATTGCCAGGTTTTGGGTAACAGATAACCAGGGGGCCTACCTGCTCAGAGGAAAAGGAATGGAGGAGTTAGAATTGTGGAAGGGGGTGACCTGGAGTGGGCAGTGTGCAGAATGTAAAGTAAATAAGTAATAAATAAATTAAATTGATTTTTTTTAATATGGGCACACTTAACCTGTTTTGTGTGTGTGTGTATGTATGTGTGTTCACAACCTTTTTCCTGTGTTCTCCTTTTTGCCTTGCTCTCAAATCCCTAGCTTTCTACTACTAGACAGTCTTCAATGTTCAGGACTTAGACCTCCCTGAAGGCTCAGTTCTCAAAAAACAGACAGTGAGATAGAACTTGTCATGCAGCATAGATTTGGAATAATACCAGGGAATAGAAGAAAAAAGTATCAGTGTCACACCATGGGAGAAACAGGATAGCAATGCAGAGTTAGAGCTCTGTGAGAATCAAAGGTGCCCCAAACAATGGTTAATGATGCTACTTTTACACTTCCATCTGAGTCCCTCACTAGACTCAGCCTAGCAGGGAAGGCTCAGAAAACCCCTCAGGGTGATCAGACGCATAAAGCAATGCCAGAACCAACTAGAGTTAAATAGCTCCCTCTTTTCTAGCTACAAGAAAGCTCCTTAATTTGTTTATCCTCATGGATTTATTCCAATAAGTACATAAACTATTTTATGTTCATGGCCAAGCCCAAGTAATTTTTAATACTAATGACAGAATATACTCAAGTTAAGCTCCTCAGCAGGCCCCTGGCACTGATTTTCTCCTATCCATCATCAACTGAGATTAAGTTGGGAAATATCTTTGTAGCTTAAAAAAAAGTTTTCCTTGTTTTTTTTTTCTCATGAAAATGTTTGCTTCTTGCATTTTATATCAAAATTATATGTGAAATATACGAAATTTACTTTTAAAAGTATAGACTATCACTTAACCAAACCATGGTCTTCGCAGCAAAACATCACAGTCTATTGTGAGCTTGGTAGAAAGAAGTTAGGCTAGCTGTGCTCTGTATAAAAGACTGCTTTTCTGAACAGTTCGATAGATTAGTACTGAAATGAAACTCATTGAGTTGAGAGTCAGGTAGAGTTCAGCTTGTCTAGCTGGCAGGAAATATAGCACACTGTCTCCACTAGCAGGAGAGGCATATTTAGTAGGAGCAATAAAATTCATAGTCTTTGTAGCCCTGTGAGGCCCATTGGCATCCAGGTAATACTCGACACCTTAGACATTATAATATATCACTCTACCCAGTTTATCTGATCTAAGCCACAGTCATTGAAATATGTAGTCCTTAGGGATATTGCAGGTTCAGTTTCATGTGCTACAATTGAGAAAGTAATCATGAGAAATCAACACGAAATTTTTGATTCTCACTATGTTTATAACTCATAATCAAATCCATTGAATCTGCAGTAGATGTGTGTATGTAAGTGTGTGTGTATGTCTTTAATTATTAATACATTTTATTGCTGAAACAGTCAATGATTTGATTGTATGAGCTGTTAGAAAGGCAGTATTGATAGATCTTATAAACCCAGACTTGCCACAAGCCTGCAATGTATGAAAAAGACAGTATCAACAAAGGGGCAGTATAGCAAAGTATGAAAATGAAGTGTGTCTGTCCTGGACTAATTAGACTCAATAAAGTGATCACAATAATCTTGTTAGAACTGAAGTCAGATATTGTCATTCCCCTACCTAAAACCCTCCCAACCTTTCTTATCCCCATCAATATTAAAGGCAAAGCTCCATCCCTACTCCATCAAAAGCCCCAAATTATGTGGCTGGTGTAATCTCTGACTGGGTTTCCCAGTCCTCTCCAACACTGTTCTTTGTTAGCTTCACAATGGACTGGGATACATAACATAGAGCTCCATGTTAGCAATCTGTTCTTGCCCTTAATTTGATCTGAATATTTTACCTCTGGACCTCTGTTTACTCATTCCATTCTTTTGCAATCTCTGTTCACACATCATCTTATTTTCTTTAAACCTGTCTTAATTTTGTACGTGGTCTCATTCTGAATGTATTATCTGCTCAGCAGCACATTTCATGATCATCTGCTCGCTATGATCAAACATATAACAAAATTTATTTAGCCATTTTATTAATTATTCTTTAGTCTGTTTACTAAAGTGTAAGATGCTTGAGAAGAGGTATTATTAGTTTACCCCCTGCTTTATCTAAAACAAGTATTTAGAAATTTTAGATATACAATAGGAATAAGGAAGCCTACTCTTGTTTCACTCCTTGACTAGCTTTCTAAACCAATGAATTTACTGGGGTTAGTTACAACAATTAAGTAAGTGGTTACTAACAAAAGCATTGGTAGTGCATAGGCATATCCATCACTAAAAACCCATGCCAAAATCAGTATTGGCTGAGGAAACCTGTGTCCTCGAAGATACCAACCAACAGAGGCAGCTGGTCAGGCCAGAACCCTTCCTCAGCCCATTCCATGTCCACCCACCCACAGCCCCCACACTTCTGAGCAACAGTTACTGCTCATAGTCATTGGCAAAATTCTATGAAAACTGTAAGTTTTAGAAGTTTCCTGAGCTCTCTAAGTTTTGTTAGCTTTCTGAAAAATGAGGAGTGCTGTGCATTGGGGGAAATATCAAAACAACACATAGCTTATTGTATATATGAGAACATACATGATTATAATCACATACTTAATATATGATTGAGTATAGGTAGCATGATAAAATATAAAGATTTCGCAAGTATTTTCTCTAGTGCGCTCCTGACCACAGATGTGTTGGAGTATATTCATGTATCTCTACTGAGATAACACCAATTAGAAATTTTGAATCATTTTGTTGAAACAAATTTTCCAGAAATTAGTTTTTATAAATGTAAGACATATAAAACTGAAAAGTGTTATTTCTAGCAAAACAAACTTAGGAAAAAAGTATGAAGTAAAGGATCCAAGAGAGCCAAACAAAAGCAATAGTCCAAAGTGCTGAGGATCTGCTCTGCTGTGAGTGCCACCACAGAAAAGAATGCAGGGGTGGCAGGCACCTCCATCTGTCTTACAGAGTTGCACAGGAACAACGCTGACATAGAATAAATGTAGTAAAAAGAAAAAATGCAGGAGGGATAATAGATTGCAGGTGATAAAAACGAATATAAATAGTGGATGGCATCCCCTCTGTATTCAGTGTAACTCTTACACTTTTACTGTCTTAGAGGAGATTAACAACTTGGCAAAAGCATATACTGGACAGTAAAATCCATGAAGCGAACAGCCATGATTGCATTATTCACTGCTATGTACCAGCACCTGTCATATAGGATTCAACTGCTATCTATTTTGTCAATGGATGGATTATCTCAGAGGTTTCTCAATATTCTTTTCATACTATTGTTGTTTTCTTTTATATTTTTTTGAGAGTTTCATACATAAGTACATACTTACATCATTTCCATCCTACCATGTCTCTTCTCCAGTTCTGCCCATGTCTCTCCACTCCTTCTCAAACTCATGATATCTCTTTTAATTATTATTGGTGTGTGTACGTGTGTGTGTACATGTGTATATGTGTATGTATGTATGTATGTATGTATGTATGTATGTGTATTTTTGTGTGTTTTATGTATGGTGTGTGTGTGTGTGTGTGTGTGTGTGTGTGTGTGTGTGTGTGTAAATACAAAATACAACCTGCTGAGTTAAGGGGTCTCCTGTCTAAAGATTGATTCCCACTCTCAGCAGATATTAATCACCTGTAACCTTTATAAAATATATTTTTATTATCAAAACTATTTTTAGTTTAAAATATATTCTATGATATTCTTCCCCTCCTTCATATTCTTCCAGATCCCCTCTCCCTCTACCCACCTAGCAATATGATTTTATTTTTCCAAAATGAAACAATAACTCAACACAACAAAATTTGCCAAAACCAAGAAAACAAAATAAAACCACATCCAAAAAGAAAAAAAAACCTGTAACCAAATAAAAGTACACATTTAAAAACTGTGGAGTCCAATTATACATCAACTACTCCTGACTATGAAGCTGGAGGGGGAAAGCTTTCTCCAAGATTTTAATGGTACAGTTCTTTTAGATGATACTCAATAAAATAACTCTTATAGGCATTCTTCAATTAAATAGCTTGTGCATATAGACTTCACTCAGAGTGGACACAGGTGAGATATGAACATTGGAGAGTGGGAAGGAGGGTTCAGGGTGAGTATAAAATTATTGGCTAGAGTTTAAAGTTCTGTGAAGGCCTCATTTGCGTAGAGAGGCATTTTGGAAATCCCAGGTAATTACTGTGTGGATTCTTATGGGGAAAGTGGAAGCTGAATGTTTAGGTATGCTGCGGACTATGTGACATTCCTCAGCCATCACACTGGGGGCTCAGGCTCACCAGATCAGGCAGAGAAGAGGAAGCCCCACTTTAAAAGAAAAGGTAATTCTTCATTTTTGCACTGAGCTCCGAGTAGCATGGTACCCAGTTAATTGTACCAACACAAGAGTTAATATATTGGACACATCTAAAATCAACTTCTGAATACATCCAGAATAGTGTTTGTTTAATAATATCTTTGGACCCCATAGCCAACTCAGGGGTGATATACTATATTAACCATCATATAAAATAAGTATAGCTATCTGAAGGGATATTATTTTTTATATATTTTTATTAGATATTTTCTTTATTTACATGTCATATGATTTCTCCTTTCCCAGTTTCCCTTCCAAAACAAACAAAAAAACCCAAAACAACAACAACAACAACAACAAAAACAACAAGAACAAACCCTTGTTGCCTCCCCCCTCCCCCTGCTTACCTCCCTGCCCTCTCCCACTTATTGGCCCTGGCATTGCCCTACACTGGGTCACAGAACCTTCACAGGGCCAAGGGCCTCTCCTCCCATTGATGATCGACTTTGCAATCCTCTACTATATACATGCTGCCAGCGCCATCAGTTCCACCATGTATACTCCTTGGTTGGTGGTTGAGTCCCTGGGAGCTCTGAGGGTACTAGTTAGTTCATATTGTTGTTTGTGCTAAGGGGCTGCAAACCCTTTGGTCCTTTCTCTAGCTCCTTCATTGGGGACCCTGTACTCAGTTCAATGGATGGTTGTAAGCCTCTACTTCTGTATTAGTAGGGGACTGTCAGAGTCTCTCAGGAGACAGCTATATTGGCTGGATTGTTCTTGCTTCAGTCTCTGCTCTATAGTTAGTCTCTGCAACAAGGAATATGATTATAGTCAAATAGGACATGTCCAATTTCTTAGGAAAATCCAGAGGTTTGTGACGGACCGTGACGCCCACCTTTTGAGGAGGCAGCACTTGCCTTGTCTTGATTTCATCTCTCCATTTTCTAAGGATGCCAATGTTATCCCTGTCTTCTGTGTCTGAACATGTGATTGTTTTCCAATGTTTCCTGCTTTCTCTACTGTACATATTCTACTGGTCCAAAAATTTTATCATTTCCACTTTTAGATATTCAAAGTTTAAACAATGAAAATGAATGAGACCCGAGCATGCCGACGTTCCTTGGCTGTTCCTTTTTGAATGGGGCTCTAACCCACCCCCACCGGCCTAAAAACTAACTCCATGTTGTCGTTCTCAGATTCTATTTTTTCTCCTCTAACAATTTTTCCTACCCTCTGGCATTACTTGGGCTTCTAGGTAACAAACATCTTTATAAGAAGAGTCTAAAACTAAAACAGTTCAAATGAGACCAATAACCATGGGAGTGAGGTTGTGTTAGTCATCCAAGGGAACGAGACAGTTCTGCTCAAATAATGAGAGTAACAACAGTTCAATGGAGACTAGGAGACAAAGTTTGTCTATTCATTAATCAGACAGCTGCCCTGACCAAGGTAACTGGGTTCTCTCATGTTTTACAAGCTTCAATCATTCTTCTGTTTTCTTTTCCATAAAACCTGAACTTTCTTGTTATCCCCTCAAACATATACCCAAAGTCACTGACCCCAGCCCCTACTTGTTCTTTCCAATGTGACTACATTTACTACATATTTACTTGCCCTTGACTAATAGTATCTTAAATTGGCCCACTATAGTCTGTTGAGGTTCTCCCACACAAGAGTTTTGCCTTAAAACTGAGCATTTTCTCAAGCTTTTCATTCTGTCTGATTTTTCTCTCAAAAATAGAGTATTATATGTCCCTGAAAAATATCCTAGACACTGGTGTACCTTCTTTTTTTTAATTAGATATTTTCTTTATTTACATTTTAAATGATATCTCCTTTCCCTCTTCCCCCCCCCAAAAAAAAACCCTGTCCCCTGTTACTGGTGTAACTTCTAATGTCCTTAAGAAAATTAATATATATATTAATATTAATATATTATAATATTATAATAGTAATATATATATACATATATATATATATATATATATATATATATATATATATATCTTGGGTTATTTTCCCCAAAACCATGTAAGTCATAGCTTTGGCTTTTAGAATTAACATTATAAAAACTGTTTTCTTCGCTTTCTTCCTTTCTCATTTGTATTCTGTGGTAGGAGTCACATGCTTAAGAGAGGAAAGAAATGAAAAGCTATGGAAAATAAAAGAGGTAAAAATTAGAATGTAATAAGGAATTCCATTTCTATCATGTATATCTATATCACATCACATGAATCTATAGCTCAGGAGACATTACAAATGGAGGGTTGAAAGAATATAAGAGCCGGAATATGAGGAAGTTTGCTTTGAAACAGTCTTTTCTAAAATGTTTACATAAACAAGACCTAAACAACAATATCAATGGTTTTGTTAACATGGAAATGGGGATTTTGCAAGCTTGTACCCCTAGGTGCCTATAGGCCACTAATGACTTCTAGGGGTTTCTCTCAGAAATGAAACCCCTTATTGGTTGTTCAATGATGAGTGGTCAGCCTTGAAACCATATGCATACAAACAACAAAAACAATTCAGCAGGCTGTATTTATGTATTCATATCTGTGTAAAAAGATACAAATGCATATACACATACACATATATCTAACCATAATAATAAAAGAAAAACAGGTTACCAACTGAGGGAGTCATGGGAGAAGAATTTAGACAGTACTTGGGAAGTATCTGGGAAGGACTGGAGGAAACAAAATGAGAGAGGATAGTGATATATTTCTTTTACAATAAAAAATATATTAAAATAAATAAAAGAATCATACAGTCTCAGGATAATAGTTTTTGGCATAACTGTCCATATATCATTGTATTAAAAACCTTAAAAATATTTAAAAACTTATCTTTGAGAAATAGTAACTATGGAAGTTTCTATATCCAAAATTTACTGAAATCTTCACTATGAATAAGTGATAATGCAGGTATATGTGTGCAGGGCTGAGTGACAGCATTTCTGAGTCTGGAAGCGCCTGAGCTAATCTCCTACCTTATCCTCAGTTCACTCATTTTTCCCCACTCAGATTTAACAGTGAGTACTTACAATATAAAATATTGTCCTCAGAGTTCCTGTTTTCCTTATTAATAATATATATATTTATATTACTTATTATTGATCTTATTCCTTTATTTTAAATTTACATAGTTATATTTTTACCTATGCTATAAATTATAACATTTAATAGACTATCTCTAGATTTAATTTGGCCAAAATATATGGCATATTTTGTTTCTCTTTTATTTGAAAAACTGAAGTGTGACTCTTTCACACTAACAAATGTATTAAACTTGCTAAAATTTCTATTATCAAATTGCATGGGTTGAGCTTTAATTCAACAAAGGATATATTGAACTTTTTAAATTTCAAGTATTTTTTCTTAATTTTATGCATTTATTGGAACATTATACACAATATAAAGAACTGCCTTTATATGGGTCTCCATGTCTTGGCTGTCTCCAAGTGAGAATATTAGCTACTCTTAGCTGGCTGTAGAGAACTAGATGAGAGGGAAGGAGCCCATGGGGATGTCACAAAATCTTACACTCAGGATGACTCTGAATGCATGTGCTCACTGTCCTAAATATTAATAGCTCCCAGGATTCTATAAAAATACTAAAGAACAGTAGAATGACTGTAGAAAGTATGGACAGACTGTAGCAGAATATACAGAGAAAACGCAAAAGATACTTTTTAGTGTAATTCTGGCTTATAAACAAATTCTTTTTTATTTCTGTTGAGGATGATATTGGTTGGCACAGTCATTTAATATTTATTACTCAGTTGCTTAGTTTGAGCTAGTCTTTATGTGATTTAAGTATCTAGGCGATCTAAGTCTAACCTAAAAGTCAAGACGTTTTTGCATTTATGCTGAAGTATAGGTGAATGTATTATATTTTCTCCTGTTTCTCTCTGCCTGTCCAACCCTATCCCTCTCTTCCTTCCTTCCTAGCACTTCCAATATGCAGCACAGGAAGAATCCAGCCTTCATGTTGCCCTTGTTGCCACAGTTGGGTCCCCTGCACCCACACTCATCTACACAAGGCTTGTTTTGCTAAAAGTAAAATAAATACCTTTTCCATTTACTTGCATTGTAAACATATTTGGGGGAAAAGCCAGAAGATAATGGGTACTTTGTAGCAGGTTGTACATTTGAGTATGTTCAAATACTACCTGCCTGCTTGAGGTTTTATTATTGATCAAAAGTTTTGCTTTCTTATGCAGTATTTTTTATCATTTTATGTCATTTTCTATATTATCTCCCCAGGCATTAGGTACCTACTACTTCCAGCACTTCATCTTTTTCCTGGAGATATTTCCAAAATAGAGTTTTCCATTACAATGATTTCACTCCACCCTCTTAACCATCTGTGCATGAGCATTTACAATATCTCCTATAGGTGGATCTCAGTGTCCACATTGGCATCTTCGTCACTACTTTCAAAATCAAAGTCTCTTCCAAAAGGCTGGCTTCCTAGTATGCATCAGCAATTAGAGGTAGACATTTCTCTTTCTTTAATCTCAATTTATTCTGTTTCAGTATGATGCTGATTGAAATTAAAAATACATGGTCAATGTTTCAGGGCAGATATCAGTTGATAATGCTTGTAATTGTTATTTATAATCAATATTTCACATCGAGATTCTTCTATATATGGCCAGTGCAGAAATGAATGACACTTTAAAGCAACAGATAAAAAAGAAAGAGAAAATAACTTAAGTTTAGACTGTATTATATATTTTTTCCAGAAAACTGACAGATAAATTTTGGTTTTCTTTGTTGCTGTTTATTTATTTCTGAAATTGCATTTTGATTACTTTTTTCATTCCACTTCTTCGAAACCCTCAACTCCCTGATGTCTGTGTATACATACATATTCCAAAACATATGCTAAAATAATATTTAGCTAAAATGTTTAAGTGATTTGAATTTTCAAACGTCCAGGATAACTTTTTTACTGAAGTGTACTCGTCATCTCTCCTCTTCCTTGCACTGGCACACTGGTTGAACATTTTTCTTCAGTTACAGTTAGCACCCAAGAAGGACACACAATGGCATAAACACATCTCAGCTTTGACCAGATGAGTTTGGCTTATCTATTTGCTTTACTGAAGTTAAGTCTTGAGGAATTGTAAAGAATTACAATGCCTCTTGAAAAGTGGGGGGTTGGAAAAGTCAATATATATATGAATGATTGTATCACATATGAAGGAGGTATTTTATACTACCACTTAGCCAAGATTGTACTTTACAGTTGATGATGATACTAGACATGGAAAAAGAGCATTGTTGCTGCATATGTATTGTGCAAATATCAATATCTAATGTATATCTATATAAGTAGATAGATGCATGCATTCTAAATGCATATCCTTTTACCCACAGATAATTGTAGATCTCATGCCTCATTAAAAAAATTTTGCAAGCAGATGGAGATTGCCTCTTAAACCGGTAGCTCCTCAAAATACAAAACTGATCGTATGATGTCCTATTCTAATGGATACATCAACAACACTGATAATGCACTTACAGCTTAGGGAAGATCACAGAAGAGAACACAGAAAGAAACAGAGGATCAAGAATTCTCCTAGAATATATGGGGAAGCTGTCATCATTTTTCATTAGTGCCATTATCATTGTTATTTTTGTTACTAATAGCTTGGAAAAGTCAGTGAGAATATATAACCTCGGTGTTGTATTTCCTGACTGAATCAATAGACTAGATGCTTGTGCCCTTCCATAACTTGTATATTGAAATCCAATTCCTGCTAGAGATGGCTCGGGAAATGATTAGCTCATAAAGAGACAGCCTCATGAATGGATTTAGAGCACAGAGGATATGAGGGCAATTGGATTGCTGCATCTATCACCTCATTGTTTGCCGGAATTGAGCTGGCTAATTTGTCTGACGAAGACAGGCGTCCTCTTCCTTATACACCCTTCCTTAAGCATATGTATAACTCTAAAAGCTATGC
>JADRCD010192526.1:8910-35238 GCA_019843815.1 Montemys delectorum
GAGAGAGAGAGAGAGAGAGAGAGAGAGAGAGAGAGAGAGAGAGAGTAGTGAACGGGTGTTGGGGAGATGTGGCCATGAGCTAGGCTGTGTAAATGTGTATGTAAAGAAAACCCAGAAAGGACAGGAGAGCAGGCGATGCTTGTGTCGAAGGCCAGCAAAGTTAAGCTGGAAGGTTTTGTCTAGGCTGGGGAGTGGAGCTCAATGATACACACACACACACACACACACACACACACACACACAATTCTGCACAATTCTGCTCACTCAGGTTACACACTTAGGGGCTGAACTAGAGTCACAAGCCACCCCATTGTCCTGGTCAAACACGAACCCAGAGACAGTGGTAGTACTGTAGGACCTGGTAGCAATGAAGCCACATGTGAATATATTTATTGTATGATGTTTATACAGAAAAAAACTTGGCTAATGAGAGGACTGCTGACCCAGTCCGATATTTACAGAGTGCCAGGAACAAATTTAATAAGTCCACGGAGCCACGTTACATTCATCCATTCCCTCATCCATTTCTTGCTCATCCTTTACTTTCCACAGATAATCAACATGGTGGCAAAATGGCGGGAAAGCCTGCAGATTTTATGACAGCCAGCTGGGTTGGGGGTCTTCCAGAATCTGTTCAGAGTGACCTCAAACTAGATGCTGTTGCCCCAGATATTTGACTGCTGTGGCAGATGAGGGAGGTAATGGCTTTCCTGGTAAAGAGAAACCTTACCGGGCTCTACCCAATCAGAATCCTTCTGTTTGCTCTTGACTTCTTGCTCTAGTTCTGTACTCTCCCTCCTGCTCCCCCTCCATTCCCCACCCCCTCCAGTGCTTGTGACGGGCCTCCTCTCCTCTCCTCTCCCCTCCCCTCCCCCCCACCTTTCTCTGTCTCTATACTACCTTTTCAACTCCCCTCCCCATGCTCTGAATAAACTATTCTCTACTAAAAAAAAAAAAAAAAAAAAAAAAATTCTCCTGTTTACTCAGAGTCCTTCTGTATAAGACACTGTCATCAGCACTGCCACTGGGGGGGGGGGGGGGGGGGCTCATTTTGGACCTAATGGTCACGAACAACAGCCAGTAGGGGATGGGGTAGGGGTAAGGCCAGCGTGGAGGCAGGTGAAGAAGCAAATGATCTGAGCAGAAACGAAGAAATGTCAGGTGACATGGTTTCTGTGACATCCCCTAATTTTATCACCTGGCTTCACAGCCCTCCATTCTCTGACACCTTCCTTCATGCCTGGTGCTCTAGCCAGCTTTGACAACTAACCATGTGAGTTAGGAACAGCATAGCCTCCATTGTTTGTTGAGAACCTCCTGTATTCATGGCCCACGGTTCAGCCTCGGGTGTTTATAGCAACAGAATCTGTGCCAGGATTTGCTTCAACCGGGCTACACATGCCTAACACTATCTAAACTCCTATGCACTGGCTGCCCTAAAGCCCCATGCTATCCCTTCCCTCCCGGTTCCAGCTAACACACCTCCCTTACTGAGAGCCTTTTCTGATCACCCAAGAAGATCAAAGCATCGACATCTTGATGTTTGGTGTTGACAAACCTGCCAGGTCTGGCCACCCTTGGTGATCCATGAGACTTAGGAGTCCCAGCCACTGATGCCTAGGACCAAAGGTTGAACACAATAAAGAAAAGAGTTTCGTTAAACTCAAGTAACTTTATCTTCTCAGCTGTGGTGAGGGCTTTCTGTCTCCACCATAACACAGCAGAGAAAGGGCTAGGGAAATGACTGTTTTCAGAAGAACCAGTCAGTGGTGTCGGGTAGAATCACTTTATGACAACCCATTCCCATGCACACTAACTGGAATTCCACACACCTACATTAATCTCTTCCAAAGGCAGAACCTCGACAACCCAGCCCTCTTCCACAGAGTTCCATCCACCTCAAAAACCTACCACCTCTCAACCCTGGCATAAAGGGACCACACCCCTAGAACACAGACCCCTGGAGACAAACCCCTCCACAACACCCCAAAATCCTGGGTAATATTGAAAGGTGGCTTTTAAGGTCTTAAAAAACAGAGGAAGTGAAAACTGAGTATTTGGGGAAACCCTTGAAATGTTTCTACCTCCACTCCCCTTCTCCCTCATTCTGATGAAAACTTAATGCTAGGAGCAGGCAGCACAGTGGCTCCCAGGAGGTCCACGCCCTGATGCCTGGAACTTGTGAACATGGCTCTTGATGAAACAAGTGTGTGCTGGTGCAAATGCCTGCACATGTGTATACTGAACCTGGAACGAGGGCTGCCAGCCAGCAAGTCTCTCCTGTTTCCAGCACTGGGGCCACAGACTCATGCAGTGCCATGCATGGCTTTTAATATGGGACCTGAACTCAGGTCCTCTGCAGCAAGTGAGTCCACTCTCCAGACACCAAACTTGATTTAAAGCCAATGATTAACTATGTCAGGCTCCTGACCTCCTAGGCTTCAAGCTACGACGGAGTTGTAGGTGATTTGTTACAGTAGCGTAAGACACTCATACACTCGTCTATATCACCTCTGAGAATGGAGAGGCAGGCAGCACCCAAGAGATGCTCAGGGACAACCTGCCTCCCTTCATCAATTGAGGACCAAGAGCACTGTGGTGACCCTCCTTGGTCGTCAACTTGACTATATCTGTAATTAACTGAAACCTACGTGGCTGGGCACACTTGTGAGGAATTTATTTCTCATTTAAATCATTTGATGTGGGAAGACCCACTTGTAGTCTGGATCTTTGAGGTGGGATGATATACTTTTAACCTGGGCCACACCTTCTTCTGGCTGCCTCTGTTAAGGACTCGAGAGAAGGAAGCCTTTGCTTTGCCTGCTTGCTCTCGGTGGCAAGCCTATTCCTTCATTGCCACTAGAGCCGCCTTCTTTGGGATTCCAGTGTTATACTGAAGACCGGCGGAGACAGCCAGCCTCATGGACCAAACAGCTACTGGATTCCCGTACCTTCCGTTCATATTGTGTTAGCTGGACAACCACCTGTAAGTCATTCTAATAAACCCCATATACACATGTTTGTGTATGTGTCTGTGTGTGTGTCTCTGTGTGTGTGTGTCTGTGTCTCTGTGTGTGTGTGTGTGTGTGTCTGTGTGCATGTATGTATGTGTGTGTATATATGTCTCTATGGGTGTATATACATATATATGTGTATGCATATACATATATTCATTCATTCATTCATTCATTCACTCATTCATTCTATATGTTTTGTGACTTATACAAGCACGTGAATCCTACTGACATAGCCCTCAGTAGATTTGGCTTCTGAGCTTACAGCCAGTGCATTCCTGGTGTTGTGCTTCCTGCCTGGGCAACCCTCCAGGCACATTTTCACCTACACCATCCCCAGCCTGGGACTGATACACAGAAAACGGCAGTTAAACAGTGGAGCCGTCAGCTAGGAGATATCAGAGGTGGCGGATTAAAAATGTCGCCTCTTAGAGCTTCTCCATGGACGGTACCTCTGTTCATTGCTTTCCGAGTCCTAAAAATACAACAATACAATAGTTCAAAAAGGAAAGAGAGAAAGAAAGAGCGAGCC
The DNA here is from genome assembly GCA_019843815.1 of Montemys delectorum. Lineage (NCBI taxonomy): Eukaryota > Metazoa > Chordata > Mammalia > Rodentia > Muridae > Montemys > Montemys delectorum. The sequence goes on from JADRCD010192526.1 coordinate 12,457, forward strand.
CCGAACAGATTCTCATAAAGATCAAACAAAGGGGCACAGCCGGTAAGGCCAAGGGCATATTAAATTCCAGCCCCGCTGCCTGATATCCTTCAGATCCAAAGCCAGGGTCACCCTCTCCTCTGGCTGCTATATATAGACATGCCGGTTAGACCAGGCTTTTCTCCAGAGGCTACACTGCTCTGTGCTATGCAGCAGATCCCCACCCCAGGGAATGCTGGGAAGAGGGGGCTTGTCTTGCCAGTGATTTTTCCTCTTCATATTTGGTGGTCTAGTCAGCTCCAAAGTCATGGATTTAAAAAGAATGTTATGTAAAGTGTATAATAAAAAAGAAGTATTGCCTTCATAGCTTTCGTAGCTGTATGCTTCAACCGGGGAAGGTGCTTCCATTTAAAGACATGAGGTAGGCTGGGGCCCTGTACATGTGTTTACAAACACGTGTTATGTCTATGGTCCCAGATATATGCTAACATGAGCACTCAGATGGTTTTTCACCAGCATGGTATTTACTGAGACAGATAGGCCATGTCTAGGCAGACGTGGAAAGCCAGGACCGACGGACACCTACGGTCGTCCCACCTGGTTCTCTCTTCTCTCCCCAGCCCTGTATATTTTACTACTAACCTTCCGGTTTTTTTCATGATGTCTGACTGCCCAGTTCTGGAACCCAAAATTGGAACCCAGCACAGATGAATTTCCAAGCTCAGCTAATGTGGAGACTGATTTCTCTGGCATTTCAAAACATCATATGGATTCTTTATCTTTGATTTCCTGCCAGTAAACATGGAAAAGCTAAAGTTTGTCTGCTAATTGAGAAGAACTGTTAATTGGGAAGAAAGCTGTGAACGTGTTGTTTGTTCAAGATATCAATTAGTGTATTTGGAAGCATGGGATTTTTAAGCAAGGTATGGGGAGGAGTCTTTCAAAGTTCAGTGAGGGCCAGTGCTGCTGTCGCAGAGGGGAGCGTTTGGTTCCTAACACTCACATACAGAGGCTAATAACTGCCTGGAACCACATTCCCACGGATTTGACCATCTTTTCTGACCACTGAGGGTACTCCCACACACAAGAGAATGCACATCTGCTTCCTCTCTCTCTCTCTCTCTCTCTCTCTCTCTCTCTCTCTCACACACACACACACACACACACACACACACACACCTATAAAGTTATCATTCTAAAATTGCCAAATCAAAATCTCTAGCTCACATTACTCATTTACAGGAGGTCTAAGAGATGGACGAGCTCATCAAATGGCAACAGGAATTTGCCAGCCACAATTTCTGATAAAGCCTGTAACAAATGGTCTGGTTCCTTCAATACAGGTGACCTTTCATATCTAGGACCTCAGTATCCCTGGGTTCAACCACCTGTAGGCTGAAAATACTTGGGGAGTAAAATCGTGTCTGCATTAGATGCACAAGGATTTTTCTCTTGTCATTCCCTAAAATAGTGGTTCTCAGCCTTCCCAATGCTGTGACCCCCTTGACATAGCTCCCTCACACTGTGGTAACCCCCAACCATAAAATTATTTTCATTGCTACTTAAGGCTCTAGACTGCAATCATGGTCACGATGTGCTGTGGGTCCTCCAGTCAGAAGGTGAAGTCTATCTGCTGACCTCTTGGACCAGGGATAGCCTTTTGACTTGGATAAACAGGTCGAAAGGGGAACAGTACAGTTCTCAGCTGTGGTTTTGTATGGCCTGATCTATCCAGAGTACTCCTCTTGAAACCTGGCCCTCTTGAGTAGGTCTTGCTTAGGACTGATGTAAGTAGGAGAACATATAGGGACAGAGGTGACCTGGCAAGGTGAGGCTCATCTATCTCCTGGGTCCTGCGCACAAGAACCCCACCAGGATTGGCCTAGGCCCTATACAGTAAAACACTCAGTTATAAGGCAAGTGGGAGGTAATTCTTCTGAAGGATTTGCCTGGAGATTTCACTATTCACTGCAAAAACAGTTAACTAAGACAGCCAGCGATTTACTCCTTCCCATTACATAATGAGACCAACATGAATGTAAGAATGGCAGCATGGAGGAGGTGTTACTCAAGACCTAGAGATCAGAACAGACTTCCCAAAGCAAGAGATCCCTCAGGTAAGAGCCAAACAGGAGAAGGAATTAGCAGAAAACATTTCTGAAGAAAAAGATCTGTGTCCGGGAGGCTGGAAAGTTGAATAGATGGACAGAGGGTTAAGTAGACAGATAAAGGTGTGATGGATGGATGGTGGGTGTTGAATTATCAACATGGCATCTTCGAGCCAAAAAATTGTAGCAGTACAATAAAGTGGAAAGTGTTGGCTTTTAAACAAATGTCAAAATTTGAATTTGAAATTGAATTTGAAATTTGAAATGGAAATCATGAACAGAAGCCAAGCCTTAGCTATGGGGCACTTAGTGATGACATCATATCAAGTACATATCTTCCATACACTGTGAGAGAATAAGAGTTCCTTAGATAATCATGGATTATGTATGGTTTTGTTCCAGTCAGATACTCAGCACCAAGTAAATGAACAAGCCAGTATGTTCTTCAGTTGGCCTTAGAGTCCTTAACAATGTTAAACCAAGGAGAACAGTCTCAGGATGCTTAAGGCCCTGGTTTCTCTGCCCTGCTCCCAGCTTCTGCCCAGACCTGAGAGTTTAAGCACTATTTCATCCAACACCCTCCTGGTGAGTTCCTTTTGATTGTGCCTTGGATGTTTTAACATCAGAACTCAATGCTTCCCCACGAGGGGTCTCATCCCTCATCCTGTGCTTTCTGGGCTGGAGAGTGATGAGAGCCAGCCAGCCCGCACCTACATTGTGTTTGCTCTGGTTTGAAAAATAGTAGTGATTGGCAAATGCTCAAAATGAGGGATGTGGGGTAGTAACTTACACAGAAAAATGCCAGCTTTTGACGGTGAGCAGACAGCTTGGAAATCCTCCTGAAAGATGAGAGAAAGCATCCAAATAGGCTCATTTGTATTTGAGCTAAATGAAAGTCTTGTGATAGATAAAATTTGGGTCTAAAGCTTCTCTCTATATTTTATTTACAGACATGAAACTTTGGACTCAAATGTATCTGAACTCATGAAATAATTGGCTAAGAGGGGAAAAGTAATAGATAGATAGATGATAGGTAGGTAGGTAGATAGATAGATAGATGATACATAGATGATAGATACATAGATGATATATATATATAGATGATAGATGGATAGATGATACATGTATAGATGATAGATAGATGATACATAGATAGATAGGTAGATGATACATAGATGATAGATGATAGATAGTGGATAGATGGATAGATGATAGATAGATGGTACATAGATAGATAGACAAATGATAGATAGGTAGATAGACAGATAGACAGATGGACAGACAAACACTCCAGAGAAGAGCAAAGGTGTGTGTATGTTGGGGGTGATGGTGATAATTTTGCACCCAAACTGAGAGAGCCAAGTGCATTGGTGGTAACAAATAAGCTTGTTATCTTGACTGAGCTAGTGGCTTCTTGGTGTAGACATAAGCAAATGCTTGTTGAATGTCAGTTGTCCCTCACTATACACAGGTGGCTGATTCCAGAACCCCGTGGATATGCAAGTCTGCCAATGTCGTACTGTTTGCATCCAGCTTAGGCATCTCTTCCCTTGTTCTTGGAGCTCTCTCTAATCATCATCGTAATGCCTAATGTATTATAAATATTATGTAAATAGCACTAAAGCAAATGTATTGTTTTAGGGGATGATAACACAGGGAAAATGTCTGTATATGTTCAGCATAGGTGCAATTAAAAATATTTTCAATTCATGGTTGGCTGAATTTATAAAGCCTACCAACACAGAGAGGGCTGACTGTAGACTTTAAGTATGTTTAATTGATTGCTTGCTAAAAATACCTCAGTAAAACTTTTTAAAAAGCAAACAGATGAAGGCCAAAGATAAAAACCAAACCTCTATTGAACAGAAAAAGCTGGATACATGCAGTTTTCAGCAAATTATCTACGAAAATAATTCACAAATGAAAGGTGTTATGAGGGGCCTATCTACCAGATACAATGTGTAGATTTACTTGAATTCAGGCTCAATCAACTGATTGTAAAATAACATTTTTGAAAACATCAAAAAAAAATGTACGTGAACTGAAAATTTGATCACACGAAGGAACTGGCTTTTAAGGACTTTACTACTACTATAGCTTGTCTTTACAATTAAAACATGTTTCTTCTCAGTTGTTCGTAGGTGAGATGTTTTTATTGCTTTAAAGCAATCCAGTGGAGTTTCTCAGCACTCTAAGGAACCGTGAAGATTTTTGGTGTCAAACTAGTGCAGTAAGTAATGTCCGAGATGCACCGTGATATCAGTGCGCGGCTCAGAGCACGATGTCTTCTTGCATGTGCTTCGAAATCCACTAAGCATTGGTAGTTGTGGATAGTATAAACCATCACTGTTGGGGTGGCTTGTAGACACAGACATTAAAAAAATCCCCAGTAATTTAAGACCAACTGTGTATATTTCAGTGATTATCATGGTCAGAAAATATCAGTAGTACTTGTTGACAAGCAGTGTCTCTTTTTGCTTACAGTTATCTTCCTAATAGCTGGCAGAGAACTAGTCACTCCAAAAACATTTGTTGAATGAAAGAAACTCAGGGTTCTGAATGAGGGTAAGGCTTAGGGAGTTCCATATCTCCCAGGCTCACAGGCACCTGGGAAGTTTCCCATCACCTGCAGGCCCAGGGAGTGGACCAGTCCTCACCTAAGTTAAGACCTGTTGGATTAGGTAGCTCCCTGTCTCCCACTGAAGCTTCAGAGAAAGCTTGAGAACTGGGTTGGGAAACAGACTAACTCCAGCTGAGATGCACAGGCATGTGGAGATTTCCACAAACTCACAGCCATTGCTGCAGATCCAGCTAGGAGGTTCTAGCTGACATAGGACAGTATCCGACCTTCAGAGGAACACTTGAGATAGAGCCTTTGGCTCCAAACACCAGCCCCGCAGGAGGAAAACCTAGTAGGATTTAGCACAATGCTAAACACTGCATATGCCACTATTAAAGGAAAGCCGTTAGAGTTATAAATATAAAACATACAAAAGAAAGAAAAACGGAGCAACCAACAAACTAGAGGCACAAGTCCCACTGCAGAAAGAAAACCAACACCAAAGGCCAAGATCACATCCCTAACCCCATTAACAACAGCACCCAGCGTAAGTGACCTGGATGGCCTCTCAGACAAAGAATACAAAAGAAGAAGTATCCCAAGCAATTCAGAGAAAATATAACTGCACACTAGGAGGATGAAGGCCAAGAGATGGATGGGACACAGAAGTCAATTGGAGACATGAAAATAGATAGCTGAAGGAGCAAAGCAGAGGTGGTGCTGGAGATGAAAACCCAACAGGCCAAATAAGAACCTCAGTGAGAAACACAACAGAACAGATCCTGTAGAAAAGAGAGAACTGAGGGTGAATAGCAAGGTGGAGGAAACAGATTACTGGGCAAAGTCAACGATGAATGTAAGATGAAATGTGAACAGAAAGTGCAAGCTCTCGGACAATGAAAAGACCTAATCTTTGAAATGTAGGCATAGAAGGAGGAGACTATAGCAAAGTAAAGAATATTTTCAAGAAAATCTTAGAAGAAACGGTCCAAATAAAACCTAGGAAAAAAAGATGTTCATCCAGGTAGAAGAGGTCTACAAAACTCCAAATTAACAGAACCAGAAAATAAAATCCTCACGAAGTATTATAGTTAAAATATTTAGAGCCGGGGCTGGAGAGATGGCTCAGTGGTTAAGAGCACCGACTGCTCTTCCAAAGGTTCTGTGTTCAAATCCCAGCAGCCACATGGTGGCTCACAACCATCTGTAAGGAATCTGACACGCCCCCTTCTGGAGTGTCTAAAGACAGCTACAGTGTACTTACATGTACTAAATAAATAAATCTTAAAAAAAAATTAAAAAATAAGTAAAATAAAATAAATAAATAAAAATAAATAAATACATAAAATATTTAGAGCTCAGAGTAAAGTATGGGTATTAAAAGGTGCAGGAAAGAAAAGTCAAGTCACATATAAGGGCAGAGCCATAGTGAAAGCACGTGACTGACTGTGTGTGTGGTAGTGGGCAGGCCCATAGTGAAAGCACGTGACTGACAGTCTGTGTGTGCTGGGGGGGGGGGGCTTCCCTTTTCCCCAGTTGAGAGCAATCAGTTCTGTTCTCTGGGCTGAGGTCCTGGCTTGGGCCCAAATTCTTTTGCTTAATGTAACCACTGCAGCTGCCAGTGTCTGGTTTCAGCTTTCATCTCGCAACGGTCATGGGCGAGCATCTGCGCCTTCAGACAAGAGGGTAGCCAAATTGATGGCAGTGTTTTCTCAAACCAGACCCCAGCGTGAGCCAGGAGTAGTGCCTGGTACTGGTGAATGTCCCCTAATACAATGAGATAATAGCACTCATTTTAAATCTCCCAGCTGAAACAAGCCAAGGGTCTGATGGATGTCATACAATGTTTCTCAAATTATTCTGTAAAGCAGAAAGGGGAAAATCTCTTCCTCATACTTTTTACAAAATCTCATTACCCTGATACCAAAACTAGACAAAGCCCCCCACCCTACCCCAACAACATTATTATGAAACATAGGCCAATCTTGCCTATGAACATAGATTCAATTTTTTTCTTTAGATTTGGAAGTGAGTTTTCCTCCCATACAGTATATTCTAATCACAGTTTTCCCCTTCCCCTATCTTTCCCAGACCTGAAGTGGAAATTTCTGGTTTCTTAAAAACTCAGTTGTGCCATGTGGTGTTTTTCTGGAAGCTGTCTTGTGAGAGGGCATGTGATGTTTTGCTGAAAACAGACCCTTGAGATGGCACATGATGTTCTGAAAGAATATAAATGGAACTCCACAAACACTGAGAGGATGCTCTTGCATTGCTACACTTTACAATGCTTTGCTGGTCTTCATTTCGTAGAGAGAAATACACCAAAGAACTTCCCCTTGTAGCCTGGCTGCTTCTGGCTGCTTCTGGCTGCTTCTGGCTGCTTCCTCTGACTCATGCTGATTCAGAGGAGCCTTGATCTTTCTGATGGATCAAGCTACTACTACTGATTCCTGTTTGGTGTTTGCTACTGAAAGGGACTGCTGGAATCCTGACAACAAAGAGTGGAATCGCCCCCAAAGAACTACTTCTAAACTGGTCCACAACCCCCTTTTCCTATTAATTTTTTCCCCTACTTCTGGTCAGTGGGCTAGAAGGGAGGTTGAAGCATTTAAGAACCATAAATAAAGTAGGTTTTGAAAAATATCTAAGCCTTCACAGACCCTCGTCTCCCACCCAACTCCATGCCTTCTTTCTCTTTTCTGTTAGAAAACAGCCAATATAAAAACAAACCAAAGTAAAACAAAGCAAACAGAGAAAAAAGAAAAAGAAAAAGCATGAGAAACACACACACACCACATCATACCACACCACAAAACCATAATAGAAAAGCAATACAGATAAGGGTTTTTTGTTTGTTTGTTTGTTTTTGTTTTTGTTTTTTGTCCAAACAAAGAATTGAGAGACAAGAACCTCTTGAAAAATACTATTGAGTTGCATTGTATTGGCCACCTACTGCCGGGCATGGGGCCTGCCTTAAGTGTGTTTTGTATACCAAGTAAGACTATACCAGAGAAAACTAAATTTTCCTTTTGGGGTCGTTGTCAGTTGGAGATAGCTTCTGAGTTAAGTATGGGGCTCTTCTCTCAGCACTGGGACCCCATCTGGCTTGGACCTGTACAGGCCCACATGCTTGTCTCAGTCTCTGTGGGTCCATGTGTGTGTTGTGGGTCCATGTGTGTGTTGTGGGTCCATGTGTGTGTTGTCTCTCTTGTGTCTAGAAGGCCTCTTTTTCCTTAGCATTTCCCAGCCCCGCTGGTTCTTACAATCTCTCTACAGCCTCTTTCACACAGATCCTCGAGCCCTGACAGGAGGATTTTGAAGGAGGCATTGTATTTAGGACAAAGTGTTCCACGGTTTCTCATTCTGCACACATTGTCCTGTTGTGGGCCTCTGTGTTTGCTCGCATCTTCTCTGATGCTGGCTGAGACGCTGACTTATGGAATATATAGTAGTATTGTTAGTCGTCATTGTTTTGCTACCTTCTTTCAGCAGAACGGTAGCATTTAATTTTCTCCTAAGTCCCATGGGTTGTCTAGTCTCAGGTTCTTGGTCACCCAAGCCATGTCAGGAATGGGTTCCATCTCATGGGCTGAGCCTTCAATCCAATGACAGAGCAGTTGGCTACTCTTATAACTTTTGTACCACTATGGCCCCAGTGCACCTTGATGTCAGGCCACCATTACAGATGAAAGCATTTATAGCTTTGTTTACTTTTCTCCTCTGGTAGCATGCAGTACCATGTATCAGTACCATCAGTACTATGAACACTAGTCAGTCGGCGGTGAAGACACCCTCCTGACTAGTTAGGCACCAGCTCAACTTATGTTCAATGAGTTGTGGAGATGTCAGCCAGCAACTGGGCTTTCCCATCAGTTTGTTGAGAGCAACCAGTAGCCTTGACAATATCCTGAGTTGGTTGGTGTGTAACTAAATCAGAGTATCCATAAGAGCCGGGCAGTAGCACAGGGATGGAGGGAGAGAAGGCAGATACTTAAGAGGGTGAGTCAGATCAGCATCAGGTCCTCTGCTTTCAGACTATGGCTTCCTGTTTAGTGTTCTTGGGGGATTCCTGAGCACATGGATGAGTGCCTAACTCTTGTGCCTTCTCTTGGGTTCTTTTCTTTCTGTTGGCTTGTCTTGCCAAAGTTTTATGTTATATTTTGTTATTTTTTTAATGTATGAATGAATGATTGAATGAGTGAGTCAATGAATGACTATCTAGCTACAAGGGTGAATGTTAACAACTGAACTGTCATTTACATCTGCTGGGAGAGGCAAAATCAGTTTTCTCCTATTATGACATTGGGTACATCAACCACTTTGGGGCAGGCTTCATGTTCATTATATATTAGCTGCTAATATATGATAGCCTCCACAGCTTTTGTGTGCTTTAATTTGGCTACAGTTTGGTGTTTTTGTTGTTTTCTTTTCTTTTTCTTTTTAGGTGATATATTTTATTTTCTGAGTTGGGAGGATTTTGTTGCTCTTTGGGCTTTTGGTTTGTTTGCTTTTGAGAAAGAACTTAAAGTTGGATGGGTAGGGAGAAGAGAATCTGGAGGTATTTGGGGGGGGGAATATAAAAATATATTTAAATTTAACAGTTTTTTTTTCAGGGGCCAAAAAACAAGTCTTTATTGGCCTCGGCTACTTGAGGGGGATAAATTGGGAGGAGTGGGTGGCATCAATACTAGGCTGGCCATGCTTCACGGGCTTGTAGGTGATGGAGAACTCACTCAGATAGTGGCGGATCATCTCTGGTTGGATCTCCTCCTGGTTGAAGGTCTCGCCGTTGTACACGCCCACCATGCTGCCGACCATCTCCGGCAAAATGATCATGTCCCTCAGGTGCGTCTTCACCACCTCAGGCTTTTCCATGGGTGGCACCTCCTTCTTGGCCTTTCTCAAGCGCTTGAGCAGTGAGTGCTGCTTTCCCCGCAGGCCATGGTTCAGGTGCCACCTCTGACGGGCGCTGTACAACTGTATCAGCTGCTCATAGGACACGTAGAGCAGTTGGTGGAGGTCTATGCCACAGTAGGTGAACTTGGGGAAGGTCCACTTCTTCTTCTGCTCCACTTCAGCCATCTTGGCAGCTGTTCGGAAAAGGAAGTATTGGCCATGTCTGACTAAATTTACTACATTTTTTAAAAAATAAAATATATAATAATAATAAGCAAAAAAAAAAAAGAAGAGAGAAAGAAAGAAAGAAAGAAAGAAAGAAAGAAAGAAAGAAAGAAAGAAAGAAAGAAAGGGAAAGAGAAAGTAAAAAAAGAAGGTGGCAGAGAGCTGGGACGAGAGCACTGGCTGCTCCTCTTGATGACCCAGGTTCAGGTCCGACCACCCACGATGCAACCAACTACCCTCTGTGACTCCAGTTATAGAAATCCAACGCCCTCTTCTGGCCTCCACTAGGCATTGCCTGCATACGGTGCACAGACAAACATGCAGGCAAAATGCTCCTATACATAAAATAAAAATAAGTCCTTAAAGTTATTGAGTCCATACTCAAATTTATCTTCTCACAATAAACTTGCCCAGCTGCTATCTCCTGTCAGTTCCCACAAACCATCAGAGTCATCAATTTTGCTGCTACATCTTCGCTTCAGAAGAAGAAGAAAAAGGAAAATCTCTTTTGTCTGTTGATGCTGAGGTATCTGCTTGATTCCAAAGTATATTATGGTTAGCACAAGAAAAAACCAACAACAATGCTTTGCTTTGATACCAAATAGATACATGATCATCAATTAATTCAATCAATGTAATGTAAACAAAAAAGGAGGGGGGAGGAAAAAAATTAGTTGGTAGTTCTCACAGGCTGATATTCATTTTACATTTTCCAGAATAAAAATTTAAAGTTAATTTCATGATGTTATTGATTCAGCCCTGGATTGTTGGTGCTGTACCATCAAGTCAAGGAAAATAGGGAAAGGCCTGGGTGCACCGGCCTGGCATAATGCAGATTACAAGTGGAAAGAATCATTGTGTTGGGTCCCTGGGAGGCACATTCTGGAGCATGTGCAGAGTGCAGTCAGCAGAGCTGTAAAACCAAGGAAACCCTCTGTCCTTAAAGACAGACTAAGGCATCTGGCATCCAGGAGCACCAGAAGGCTTTGTGTGGTGATATTTAACCATGAAATAACAGCCTGTGGTGAGGACAGCTCACTGTGTGAGTTGAGGGGAAAGACACTATCAGGTGCTCTGGTCCTATCTGGGTCAAGGGTAATGTTTTCCCTCAAGGAAAACTGGTTTAATGGTTCCAATTTTGAAGCACACCCTGCTATAAGCTACTCTAAAAAAAATTTATTTTTACATGAAGAAAAGTAAAAAGATCACAAAGCCTTCTCTACTCTCTGTGTTCGGGATGAAGGCTCTGATTATCTCCTATGTCTAAGGTCAAGTCCTCCTCATCAGTGTTTATTATCTTCCTCGCTTCTGCCTGCATTTCCTGCCTAGAAAGAGTGTGTCAGGAGTTACTGTTAAAACTACACATTGAACTCTCAAAGCTGCATGTAGGAAATGGAGTCCCATGGAAGCAGGATGGGAGGCCAGGTCGGCAGCCCAGGATGGGAGCCCAGGTCGGGAACACAGATCGGGAGCCAAGGATGGGAGCCCAGGATGGGAGTCCAGGTCGGGAGCCCCAGATCGGGAGCCCAGGTGGAGATGTCCCTTGGATCATAGCTTCCTCACTGCTTTGTCCAAATTTCCCTTCTCCTGCTGTCTACCTTCTCTTCTCTGTGTCACAGGTGTGTGATAGTGAGCAGCCTCCAGAAAATGAGCCAATTCTGAGAGCTCCTATCTGCCTTTTAGGGACAGGGGAATTCATAACTTACTAAGCTCCCCAGTGCAGCCACACATTCCCACAGATGTACATGACCACATAATGTACTTGATCACTCTTCATCCAGTAATTGCCACTTCCACCTGTCCAAGACACACTTCTTTCCTTCTGAATCTGGACCCTACTGAATGGCAAGTGAGGGAACCAACCACATGGAAGTTAACACGACAGCTTTTCTGATACAAGCTAGGTAGCCCGGAGGAGCAGCCTTCATTGGCTTGGCAACACACTCTCCACTGTCTCGTCTTACTTCCAAATCTAGATGTGTCAAAAATACCTTGAATAACTCCATGTATGCAAGGGCTGAATTCAAAGGAAAAGGTGAACCCTTCATCACTCTGGGCTTCCTGGCTGCAGATACGGTTTAAGCAGCTGCTTTGAGTTGCTGCTGCCCCGAGGATCTGTTTCCTCTACCTCCCTGCCATGATACACTGCAACCTGGAACTGAGAGTCAAAGTAAAGCCGTCCTTCTCAGAGTTGCTTCTGGTGGGTATTCTATCACAATAAGGACATAAATAACTAATACACAAAATTAGTACCAGAAGTGGGGTTGTTACCATTATAAACCTCACTGTGGGACTTTTAGGCTCTGAAACTGGTTCATGGGAAGCATGTTGGAGAGTTTGGAATTTTGAGCTAGAAAAGCACCTTGTTGATTGTGAGCAGAGCTTACTGGGCCCATTAAGGGAGCTTTGAAGACAAAAATGCTGAGAGAGAAACATGGGATGTGGAGGCCTAGATCAGAGGGATTCCATGGGGACTTTGCAGAGGACTGGGCTGGAGGTCATTCTAGTTATCCTCTCTGCCACTGTCCTGAGAACCTCTAGGGGACTAAACTCAAAAGTAATGAGCTAATTTCTTAGAAAGAAGAATGTTAAGATAGCATAGTGTTTAGGTTATGGTGCTGTTGTTGCTCATTGTTCCTGTCCAGATTTGCATTGAGACCAAAGGGACATTAAAAAATAAATAAATAAACTTAAGCAAGGAGAGTGTGTGAATGAGTTAAAAATGTGGACAAAGAAAGTTCAGACGACAATGCACCTGTAATTGTTGGAAGACAAAGCCCAGTCTCATCATTGAGATAGGAGGAACTGTCCCCTGAAGGTGAGACCCATCCTATCAGAAGAACTCCAATTTTCAAAAATGCAAATTCATTTGTTTTTTTTTTTTTTGCGGGGGTGGAGGTTGAGACAGGGTTTCTCTGTGTAGCTCTGGCTGTCCTGGAACTCACTCTGTAGACCAGGCTAGCCTTGAACTTAGAAATCTGCCGGTCTCTGCTTCCCAAGTGCTGGGATTAAAGGCGTGCACCATCACTGCCTAGCACAACTTCATTTGTAAGGAAAGGGTCTAAACTAAAACTGTCACAGAGGGAGTTCCCTGCTCTAAAACAACTGCCTAAGAAATGGTTGCTCCTGATTTAGCCACCAGGGCACACAGAGAGCATTATACCTGTGGTCTGAGGGTGCCAGGATCTATCTGGAGCTGGCAGTGGAACTAGGCAGTACCATTCATGTGGTACGAACGAGGCAACATTGAGGTCATGGAACTTTGCATTACAGTTCCAAAAAAATTGCTAGCTCTACAAAAGTCAAAACAGCCCTTGAAAGACTATCGTCTGAAACCAAAGGTGAAGCTCCTTGCAACTCATCCTTGGAGACCCCAGGATGTTGGAGATACCAGAACTATGGTACATCCAACAAGAAAAGCTGCACTCACGGAGTAGAGCGGCTCAATAGAGAGGCTGCATGTTGTAGAGGTGTCAGAGCTGAGGGGCAGGGCTAACTAAGCCCTTCAGAGCCCAAATAATCCACCATGAGCCTCAGATGCATAGCATGGAGCTGCAGGATTTGATGCTGGCCCTCCCAGGGTTTGCTATTTATCTAGCCAGATCAATCCTTGGGTAAGTAGCCATTTTGCCCTTTGGAATGGAAACACATATCTGGATATTGCATGTTGGAAGTATGTGATTTTTAGGCTGACAGGAGATCACAATTAAGAGGTTCAGATGAGATTGGGACCCTAGACTTTTAAATAGTTTTGGAACTGTTAAAGACGACAGGGACTTTTGTCAACTTGTCCCGATGTAGGATCACCCTGGAGGAGGTCACCGGTCATACTCCTGAGGACTAATTATCTAGATTCCGTTATCCTTGACGAATCCATGGGAGATTATCTACATTAAGTTAACTGAAGTGGGTGCATGCACCTTGACTGTAGACAGCACCATCCTACGGGCTGGGATCCTGGGCTTGGTATAAGAAAGAAGCTGGTCTGCGCCCCTGAATTCACCCATGCTTGCTGACTGTGAACACCATAGGACCAGCCGCCATAAACCAGTGTTTGCAGCACTTCCCCGCCACAAAGGAACTTTGAGCAAAACCCGAAACTTCCTTCCTTAGGCTGCTTTTGTGTTTTATCACAGCAAGACAAGTAACTGATACATCAGGCACACAGAGAAGCAAGGAAGTACAACCCACAGAGGACGGTCAGTAAGTCAATGGAAACCTGCGTAGAAGTGGCAACTATGGCAGAATTACTACACAAACACATCAAAACACGTACAGTTGTGTTTTGTATGCCTTAAAACCTAGAGGAATGACGGCACAGAGTAAGTACAGACCAAAAAGAAACCTCTAGAAACAGAGACTCCAGTATTAAGATTAAAAAACACACAGAATCAGGTTAACCACGGTTAGACTCTGAAAAACATCAGGGAACTGATGACACAGCACAGGAAAGAAGGAAGACTCAAGACTGGAAAAGATTATGAATCCTAGGAAAATGTAAAACAACCTAGCACACATGTGATTGCTGTAAGTGTGAACCCAAGACAGTGAGACTGTCTGAAATGGGGCTGGAGAGACCAGCTAGTGGGCTAGGAGCACTGACTGCTCTTATATGAGACCCAAGTTTGGTTCTTAGCACTCACATATTGGCTCAGGGCTGTCTGTAAGCTGTAGGGTATCTATCTCTACTGGTCTCTGTGGGTACCGTATGTGTGTGTAGACAGAACACACACAAATAAAAAAGAATATTTGAAAAAACAATGAGCAACTATTTTGCATATGACACAGACTAAGCCACATATGAACCACCAGCACAAGAAACAGTGATTAAGCTACACTGATTCTTACTGTAATCTGATTGCTATCAGCCATGAGTAGAGGAATCATGTTAAATAACACAGCAGAGAACATACTCTGTACAAAGAAATCAAGATAGACCTCACATATTCTGTTGGAAATGAGGAAGCTGGAAAACAACAGAGAAGTCATGAGAAGGGAAAAAGTCAGTAGATAGAGGCTCCAACTCCATCTAGCACCTTACTAAGCAAAGCTCAAATAAAATAGTTTGCAGACAAAGAGGCTGGAAAAAAAAATGGTCACCAGCAAGCCCACATCACAAGCAACTATAAAATATATTCTTTATGTAGAAGGGAAAGAATACAGGCTGGAAACCTGGAAATATTAACTAAGTGGCTAAAGAGTTGCCATTTTAGTCTCCTTAGGAGATGATGAATCACCCTTATAGAGACAAAGTAACAAGCTATGGAGTCAATCCTCTATGTGAAAATATTTGGCAGCAGAAGCCCAAAAACTGAGGAACAAAGGCACACTGTAGCCGCACACTATCAATGAAATGTCATAATGTCCCTTAAAGTTAGAGGGTGGTATGTGAAATCATCCAGAAACACCATGAAACAAGCCTCAGCCGGCTAGCCAATGGTGGGATTTTAATTCTTTTAATTAAAAACAACCTGTTGTTACTGCACATGTGTGCCTGTATGTGTGTATTGGAGGAAGGTGTGTCCTATGGTGTTTGTGCAGTCAGGGGATAACTGTGTGAAGTCAGTTCTTTTATCCATGTGGGCTCCAGGGAATAGACTCGGGACGCCAGGCTTGTACAGGAAGTACCTTTAGCCATGTAAGCGTTGGGATTATTGTGAAATGTTTGACTGATTCAAAGAGAGGCAGAAACAATACAAAAAAACCCAAAAAACAAAAAAACAAAACAAAAAAAAAAAAAAAAACAGGTATCATGAGTAAAAGCAGGTAGCCAAACAGTACACTGACACACATACTGGTCACTAATCCCACCACATATGCATGGTGTAATCAGTTCACTTAAAAGACAAAGATTTTCAGACTGTACATTTAAAAACCAACTCTACTGTGTTTCAAAATGTGCTCTGAAACCTTTTAACCCTCAAAATCCTGACAGCATCTTAGTAAGGTACGTCAGGTTACTTCCTCCTTGTCCAACACAGTTCCTTCTCCATCCAGGAAGCTTACGTTGCCAGAGGCTGCCGTGGTGACGGTGGTGTCTTAAAGACTCTGTGCTGATTACTCAGAAATGACTCGTCCAACTGAGACTGAGTGTTAGCTTGACGTGTTTGTCTAATTTGTTTCCACCTTTTGACCTCTGACCTCTGACCCCTCTCCCAGCCCATCTCTAATCCGGTACATCGAGAAAGTTGGGTAAAAGTCCAGGGGAACAGGGCACTGTAGTGTGAAGGATTTACACTTCTTTGAACCTAGCAGGCTGAGTCCATCTGCAGCTGCCTCTGGTCCCAAGCTAACGCTATTCTAAGGAAACTTACCAGTTACTCAGCATTAAGGATGTCTTGTCTGTGATCATGGACCCCTCTTCTAATAACTTCTTAGAATGCATTTACAGCTAGTATACCCAGCTCTAAATAACCTTGAGCAACAGTAGATTTTTGCCCGTTGGCTTTCTTGGGGCTACACAATTCTCTGCAAACCTTAAGTTCCCCAAACAGCACTCCTCAGCTGCCAGACCACAGCCATCAGGTCACAAGCAAAACAAAACATAAGCATATTTTACCACCTATTTGCAACACTGCTGGCACCATAGGTGTTTTGCTTACAATTCATGCAGTTCTATCTATTTGTATTGGCACAGATCCAACGGGCTGAGGGATTAACCCCCACAACACTGTACCTCCTTGATTTAGATACCAGTTGTAAATTCATGCACCCGAGCTTCTGAATCACCAAGTTTAAATCATATTTGATATGACATATCACAACTCCTCTCCATACTTGATAATTTGGTAGAATGGCCCACAGAACAGAGGCAAACACTTTAACTGGATTACTTGTTTGTTGTAAAAGGATACAACCCAGGAGCAGACAGATGCAAGAGTTACTTGCATTAGGAATAGGAAGAGGAGGTGGGTATGGAGCTTCATGCTGTCTCCAGGAACACCCCCATCCTCATGACAAGTGAGGTGCTCCCTAACCTCTTGATCTAGAGCTATTCTATGAAGCCTGTGTTTTGTAGTCATTGACAATCTTTAAATCTTCAGCTTTTCTCCTGTTCCTGGAATGAGGCAGTGCTGAAAGTTCCAATCTTCAAATCATAGCTGAGACTATCTGGGGACCAGTCCCTCCGTATAAGACCACTAAGAGTCACATCATTAGAACATATTCCTGTCACTCGGGAAATCTCAAGGGCTTTAGAGGCAGAAACACAAATTCAGAAAACCTTTGACATCTCTCATTTCCACCTTGGAAAACAGTTGCTTGGTTGGTCCAAACCCAGAAGAGTAATTTCAGGACAGAAGTCACTCACTCCTGTAGATGAGAAAAGCCACTCACTGGTGTTTTGTCAGTGACCAAATACTAGAACAAAAGATACTTTATCACTTGGGGAAAAGATGCCCTATGTTGACATCTGGCTTCCACAACACATGTGCACACACACACACACACACACATACACACACACACATGTGAACACAGACACAGACAGAGAGAACGAGAAACTTAGGAAATTACAGCAGTTTTCAAAGCTCTATGCTAGGAACCAAATAATAGAGATTTGGATATTATACACACATGCATATATACATATACACGAACATTATTAGGTCACAGCTTTTTGTGTTAGGCAAGCCCTGAACTAAACATAACTCCCTATACTCACCAATACAGCCAGTAGTTGAAAGAGCCAAGTGTCAGAGTCAGCTTGCCCAGGCCACCACCGCATCGTTCAAGTGTTGCCTGAATGTTGTGTTCTGCCTACCTGCTGGCCAGGTCCTTATCCCTTTAATGGGTCTCTTATAACCATGGGAGCCTTAGTCCAACCAGCTTTTCTCAGACTGTTGCTGGAGCCTTCTCAAGGACACAGGACTATTCCTGGTATGTCACAGTAGCCTGTGGGCCGGGAGTGCTGGATACTGATGGGCATTCACTACAGCAGCGAGGGCTTCTGTCTTGCCTCTGTTCTTCAGTGTTTAGACTTAAAACTAAGCACCTACTTTCCAAGACAGAAGCAAGAAAGGTCAAAATCGGAGTGTGAGCAGGAATTTTGTCTTACCCGTGGTCTTCTGATGTCTTTCTAACTTGAACACGGTCAATGTCAAACAGGCACCCATACTCTTGTCTGTGTGTGCTGCAAGATGTGAAGGTCAGCCAGGTGCTTCTCATTTATGAGAGATGGGACAAAGCAGCCCATGATAATGTGAAAAGCTGGCTTTGGAAAAAGACTGCAGGTCAGAATTGTGTCTCTTATCTCACTGTGACCTTGGTACAGAAAATAGCAGAGAGAATTAAGAGTCATGTCCATCCATCGCTTAGTGTACGCTGTAGTGTACAGTTCCTGAAGAGCTTTCTCTACTCCAACACAAGGAGTAGTGTTTATAAAGTGAAGTTACTTTAACACCCTATCTTCATCTCTGTCCATCCTCACAGTAAATTGAGAAATAAGCAAAAAAACAGAAATTAGAGTCAAAATGCTAGTGAGTTCAGCAATTTCAAATTCACGAATACCTAAAGCCAGTTTCAAGTTCATGAAGCAGCAACTGATCTGACTGAAGATGAAACAGACAACTCTACAAACCAGTTTTATATTTCATTATCTCCTCTCAAGAACTAGAAGGACTCACCATACATCAGCAAGAACACAGGGGAGTTGGATGGACCCACTGGTTAATTCGGCCTAACTAACAAGTAGGTTACTCTGTGGAATATATATTCTCTTGAAAATCACATGGAACATTCCATAATTAGACCAGTTGGTAGGCTGTGAAACAAGTTTCCAAATATCAAAACAGAGAAATTGAATAAAGGGCATGTTCTGACCTTGTCAGAATTACCAACCAATGAAAAGAAAGGAATCTGGGAAATCCCATTGTATTTGAAAAATGTAAAAACCTACTTTCATATAACCTATAGGTCAACAAAGAAACCAAAAGGGAAGTTAGAGAAAGTGCCATGAGCAGCCCACGTAAGTCTGTGGAATGCAGTCAAACAGCACTTATATGAACCTTTACACTACTACATAACTATTCCAGGAAAAATGAAAACTCTCAGACAAATAAACCAAGCTTCTACATTAAAAGGATATAAGGTGATTAATACTAACTGAAAGAAAGTAAGAAAATCGAGGAATAGAGGTAAGAATAGATATTAATACAACACGAAACAGAAAAGCTACAGAGAAATGCCAAGGAAACCACAATTGGTTTATTGGTGTTTTGGAAAAAAAAAAAAAAAAAAACCAAAACCTAAATTCAGAAACCTTCAGTGAGACTGATAGATAAAAAGAGAGAAAGAATAAATTTCCAAAATCGTGAATCAAAAAGAGAATGTCATCACTAATATAGAAATTAAAAGGATAGAGAAAGCTATGGATGATTTTATACCAGTTAACTGAACAACTTAAGTAAATGGAGGAATTCTCATAAAGACAGGAGTAAAATTTAATTTAGATATAGGGCTGCTTCAGACAGCAAAGATTGATATTTTCAACCCATGACCAAAGGGTCTTGGCAAGCTAGAAAAACTGATAAAGTTTACAACTTCCCAAAAGGAAATCTCACTATCTAATGTGTAGAGAGCCGTCCGAGCCGCGCCCTAAAGATGGCGGCGGCTGGCTCAGAGCTCTGAGATAGACAACACCTGGTTTGGCTTGTGGGTTGTGCTTCTGAGTGGCATGATCTTCCCTGGCCTATGGGGAGATGACACGTGGCATGAGTTCATGGGCTCCTACTAGGATATAAGCTGTGCCCGGGTAGGAGTCGCGGGTTCACCTCCACATAATGCTGCATGTAAAGGATCCTGAGTAAACCCCTAAGAGAAGGAACCGGTTGTGTCGTGTCTTAATTCCTGCTAGTCAGGGTTGGCGCGCCACACTAATGGTTTCACTGTTGGATTATATTAATTAAAGAAATATCTATGTTTCACAAACTCTTCAGAAAACATGAGGGACATACCTCCCAATTCATTCTATGAGCTCAGTGTTACCCTAACAAAGACGTTTCAAGAAAATGTCTAGCACTGTAAAGTACCTAGGCACACAGACCTTTAACACTGACAAACTGAATCCAGAAATGTATAAAAGAGTTGAACATAGTAATGCCCAAATGGGATTTATTTGGGGATGGTTTAATATTTGAAAATCATAATATGCTCTAGTATAATGCAAAATAAAGGACAAGCTCTAAATGATGGTACCTCAAAAGTTGGTAAAGAAAAATATCACAAAATTTTTCATTTGACCAAAATAATCCTCTCTCAATAAATTCAAAAAATTATTTGAGGATCCTCAACAATTGCATAAAGATCACCTGTGACTAGTCCAACGCTGACCTACCTGCAAAAATAGGAACATCTACCTACCTCCTGAAATGAAGAGCAGGGCAAGACAGTCTAACTTGCCACTCACTCGGGAGGCAGAGACGAGCAGATCTTTGAGTTTGAGGCCAGCCTGGTCCACAGAGAAACCATGTCTCAAATAACTAATAAAACAAACAAACAAACAAACAAACAAAAAACAAAACAAAACAACCCGTGCTTTAGGATACTTGGTGGTTAGGAGTGTTTGCTCTGCAAGCATGAGGACTTAGGTTTGAATCCCCAGTGACCATCTAAGAAGCTGATCATGGCTCCACATGCCTGTGCACTCAGAATTTGGGGAGACAGAGAACTGGCAAGCTCTCCATTGGCAAAAGACCCTGACTTAACACAATAAGGAGGACAGAGGAAGACAACTGACCTCTCCCTCTAGCCACCATATACACAAGATGTGTTGGCCCATCTGCACACTCCTGGGTGTGCACCACATACACACACACACACACACACACACACACACAATCAAGTTTTAGTCACTAGAATGGGAAAAGCCCAAACAATATCAACAAAAAGTTACATTTATCTAGATTTTTATATGCAGAGGATGGAACACAAACTGAAGGAAAACACCTGATATAATCCATGCCATAGATATACCTCAGCAAACTGTGTGCTAAAACAGAGTGGAAGAAACCAGACACAATTGGCCACATTTTACACAATTTAACGATTTGTGCCAGGTTTCCAGAAAAGGTGAGCGCATATACAGAGAAAGCTAGCCATCTCGGAGTTGCAGAACATTAGTTACAGTCAGGAGGGACTATCAGGTTAGTGCGCATAATCTCAAACTGAGCTAGGCTGGTAGCCACATGACTCCATGTATTTGTTTTTAAAAAGCTATTGAACAAAACCCTTGCAGTGAGTTCATTTAAAGCTCCAGAGCTGTTTAACAATAGGAATATAGAAACCTAAAATTTAATTAAAACTCATTTGGCCCTACATTGCTGTTGCTGAAGTAGTTGAGTTAAAAAGATCACGTAATCTTGGTGGGCAGCCAACCTTGAAGGATGGTCTTCTGTACCTAATGGTATTTAAAGAAAGGAATATGCAGGAGGTGTTGTTTACAGCAAGTTGCTTCTTGCTATGCTTTCTCCAGCACACGCCACTTCTCCTTTCAGAAAGTCTCTTGACTCAAGAGAGCAGTCATTAATCGGCTCAGCCCCTGCACAGGGAGCAGGCAGAAGGAACAAACAGTAGACGGATGCCCTCTGAAGAAATCTGGTTTTGTTTGTCATCAAACAAAAATGGGAAAAGTAAAACATTAACACCTTTTGAATCTTACACACTGGCTACTGACGTGTGTACGTAAAAAGTTATGCATGCCTGAGGGAGGGGCTGGTGGGCGGGGTCTACAGGAGAAGATTCTGGCTTTGGAAGAGGGCAGGTTTTTCTTTTTCTTTTTTTTTCCCTGCCAGATGTCTCTACTTATTTTGGAGTCTCTGTGGATTTAAAGTCAGTGTTCGCATTGAGAGAGAGACGAGAGTAGGCTGATGTAAGCCGAGTCATAACAGTCTGCGGTAGTAAGATGAGAACACGCACGTTGTTATGCTCAGAATACAGGCTTCTACTCAGTGGCAAAGACATAAGGGAAACTGAGGGAGAAAACAGTCCCTAGCAATGCCAGCAAATGCTTCTGTGTGAATAGGCAGACCGCCAATGGCTTAGGTCCTACAGGCCGAGTACATCCCTGTGCCTGAGACAGCCATGAACTAATACATTATAGAAACACTCAACTGCGGTAGAATGAGTTCAGGCTGAACAGAAATGACCCAAGGACCAGGGCCAGTGTTTACAAGCCCTGGAAGATAGTACTGGAGGAAACAGTTTAAAGCAGTGTCAGTTGTAGCAGGTCGGTAATTAGAGTAATGACCCTAAAACGACCTAAAAACAGCAAATTAGCATGAATACAGGTAATACAACAGTGTGACAGAATAGGAAATGAGCTCAGTAGAAAACAAGTTCTTATAGAGAAGGATAAAAGTATAAGTGTGATATGAACAATATAATACTACACACTCTTCAGCTTGCAAACAAAACACAAAACCAAAAACCAAAAAAAACCCAAAAACAAAAAAGAGGTTTGGAAAAAAAATCTCAAAGGTGATGGATCAAGTTCAAGTCCTCTGTCACCCCTATATTAAGTTCTTAAGTACAAGAGGCCAAACTTTGCATCCATAAGAAGGAAAAGTAAGAGAAAGATTGTGTCAGTATACAAATCATTTGCTTATATAAAAGCACAACATGAACCATGAAAGAAAAGAAAATGACTAATTCGGCTCTATTAATGTAGCAATATTTCTTCCTTAAAAGATGCCATAGAAATGAAGGAGCCTGTCACAAGCCGAAAGAAAACGTGTGCAGAGAGATACACAGTCATCAAGGACTTATAGCCAGGAACCAGAGTATAAAGAGTTCATACAACAGAAAATAAGATAAGCCTAATAGGAAAGAGGACAGTGGATAACACAGCCTGTTCAAAGGAAAGGAGATGAAGTAACCAATATAATAATAATAATAATAATAATAATAATAATAATAATAATGGAGGAGGAGAAAGGAAGAAGAAAGAAGTAGGAACAAGGAAGGAGGGAGGAAGAAGAAGAAGAAGAAGAAGAAGAAGAAGAAGAAGAAGAAGAAGAA
>JADRCD010192527.1:0-17500 GCA_019843815.1 Montemys delectorum
GTAAAACACACCTTTTAAGTCTATCAAGGTGGCAGCAAAAGGGGACAACTGGCCACAGTCAGAGGCTTTCATGTACTGTCAATGGTGATGAAATTGCTCTTCATAAGGGAACCAGTGATTTGGATCAAGAGTGTAACATTTTCCTACATCTGGTCAACAAATTACAGAAACTTACAATAGTGTAATGATCATTTCACTCCTGAGGAAAACACATACATACAGATGAGAATAAAATTATGCAGGACTAAAGTGTTTGCACTTTAATAATACAACTACTTCATCTAAAAGTAGCACTTTAATCTAAGCCTGAAGTATTTTGTGGGTCAGTCTTCATCATTCAGGATCCTTCTCAGAAGGGATAATTATGAACTTGCCAAAGTTCATTTAATATATACTTATTATATCACATGGTTTATATGATATTTAGCTACATGTTAAGTATAATAGGTTCAACCAAAGAGAGATATTTCAAAACAACCGAAAATAGATTTGGCCTGTAATTCCAAGGAGAATTTCAGTACTTTGTTCTTTTTTTTTTGAACAGTTGTTTTAGCTTCATTTTTTATGGAGATATTCTCATATTCATACAAAAGTTCTTTTTAATGAACATGGGGTTGCATTTAAATATGAACAATGACTTAAGAAACAAAGGCAAGCACGATAAGGTTCATCTTTGGCTTAGTTAAAAGGATTAGGACCCTACAGAGGAGCTCAATTAGCATACGGGTACAAGAAAGCAATTGGGGTTACTAAGCTTTCAGTGTGACTGCTGAACATTTCAGTTTTAAAGAATAAGATAGTTTTCCTATCAATCAAAATTTTCCATCATGTTATAAATCAAGTTCTACTATACAGAGGCCAGCTTCATAAATATCTTCATGAACTGCAATTGCAAAAATCACTAGTGGAGATTCAGTAATAGACATGTCCCAACTTTATAGTTCGGTTTGTGTCTCCTGCAGGAAAAATTTAACATTACATAATACCTATTTGAAGAAAATTTATTTGTACGGTACTTTAAGTGAGTCACCAATTGCAAGGAGATATGTAATTTAGTGGCTCCTTATTAGTTATCCTAGTAACATTACTTCTTCCACAACTGCTAACATTACTAAAAGATATCACTGAAGATCTCTTGTACTGTAGGCACTGGGTTAAGGGTTTTTATGTGAAAAACTGTTCTCATTTCAAAGGCTGTTTTCTTCTTTAAAAGAAGAAAACATGATTATTCAAATCACAAGTGATTCCCTCTCTCAAAGGAGGATAAATGAGAACCAATGCGATTAAGGCCATTTGTGAGCATGCATGCATTTGAAAGAGTCTGATAAGGGGAGGCTGGAATGAGTCAAAACTCAGAAAATTCTAGAAACATAAGTCAATATTGATGTATAATTTCTATACAACAGGAATAATTTCCAGTGAACTCAGCCAATTTACCTCAAAAATCTGTTTGTGAGACAAAGGTGCACACTGTTAATCCGTGCATTAAGGAGGTAGAGGCATGGTGGATCTCTATGAGTTCAAGGCCAGCCTGACCTATATAAGGAGTTCTAGGAGAGCCATGGTTATATAATGAAACTCTGTCTTAAAAAAAAAACCCAAAACAAAAGAAAGTGTTTCTGCGGGCTTCCACAGAAGTTGAGGAAAAGTTACACAGGGACAAATAGGGAGAGAATTATATATACCCTTAACAAAGAGAGCTAGCTACTCCTACAAGGTTTCTCTGAGTCAAATGAGAACCAGTCTCCTTTAGAAAAAGGCATGTGTATTGCATTACCTTACTGAGAACAATGAGCTAGCCATAGATGCAGAGAAAGTATCCCTGAAATTCAGCTAACATTAAGAACAGTATAAGATTCATTTTAAAACATAGCAATTATTTGGAACTTAATTCTTTTTATGATTTTAGCTAAACCAATTCTGATTTTCCTAATGTTTTCAAATGGACTGGTTGGGGTGGAGGTTCTGTGACCTGTGGGGAACAACTTTTGTTTCTTTACTGGTTTCTCTGTTTCTGGTACCTAAGTGCTGCCATGTACTCTCTGCCAACTGTGCTTGCTTCTACTTCAGTCATAATTACAGCTTGGATGGTTATTTTAACCACATAAGCACATGAGGGTACATAAGCCAAGTGTGCTGTCATGGCCTTACAGTCTCAACTACTCAAGGCTCAGGCTACAGGGTCACACATTTGAGGTCTATCTGCCCAACACAGTAAGTTCATGGTTAGCTTGAGCAACAATTACAACAAAACCCATTGCACAGAAAGAGAACCTGTATTTCTTATTTACTAAAAATAATTCCACGTTGGTTCTTTTCCCACCACGCCTAAAGTTTCTTTCTCTTCTCAGTCTTTATGAGTTGTTTTAATTTACATGATTTTCCCTTTATACCAAGCATGCAATAGGCAGGATTCAATTTTCCATCACTAACAACCATTAGATCAGTGGTTCTCAACCTATTGGCCGCAACCTTTTTCGGGATTAAATGACCCTCTCACACGGGTCCCCTAAAGATCATCAGAAAACACAGATATTTATAGTAAGATTCATAACAGTAACAAAATTACAGTTGTGAAATAACAACAAAAATAATGTTATTGTTGGAGGTCAACACAATGTGAGGAGCTAAATTAAAGAGTCACAGCATTAGGAAAGGTGAGAACCACCGCCGTAGGCCCAAAGATTTTAAGCTTGTTTTGTCTTCTAATGTGGTTGCTATTGCTTGATGTATCTGGGGTGTGCACCAATGTACAAGTCTGGTTTTTTCAGTAACAAGTAGGAGAGTAGCTAAGCGGAGCTTCCCTGTGCTGAGAATTCCCTCTCCTTTAAGTGTCGTATCTTTATGTCTTTCAACTGGTTTTCATTGGACATGGTTTCTGGGCCCCTCTACAGTATCTGGATCCATTTTATACTGTCCTGGTATCTATTAAAATGTTGTATTCAATTAAATAGTCTTGTATGTGTGCACTCTAGTAAAGCAGTCATGTTACTTGATCTGATAACATAACAAGTTCATACAGAAACTGCTGTGTCAGGACAGGAGCTATCATACAGAATCTTGAACAATTGTGCTTCCACCAACCTGCCTTCAAGAGAATATCTTATCTTTTATCACTCTGTTTTAGGGAGCTTCTACTTAACTCAGTTTGGGCCCAGATTTGAATGTGGTTTCAGGAAATTATCTCTATCTGAATTTTTATAGTTTATTCACTATATACAACTTTACTATTTATTGATCTAAAGAGAATAAACGCATCCTATTATTTACCTGGATATTGTTTTGCATATGATAAGTATCCAGTAAGTAAGTCCTCATTGGGTAGATACTTTACTTTCTTTTTGTTATTTGAATGTATGGTGGTTTGAATAGGAATGGTTCCCACTGACTCCTGTATTTGAATGCATGGCCTATAGGAAGTGGCAATATCAGGATGTTCAAGCTATGCCCAGTGTGGTACACAGTCTCCTTCTGCTGCCTGGGGATCACCAGGTAGAATTTTCAACTTTTCCAGTACCATGACTGCCTGCCTGCAGTCATGTTTCCCATCATGATGACAATGGACTAAACTTCTAAACTTGTAAGCCAGTCCCATTAAATAACTAAATGTTTTCTTCTATAAGAGTTGCTGTTGTCACGGTGTCTCCTCACAGTGATGAAAAGCCTAACTGAGACAGTATGTATAATATGTGAGTGTGGGCATGTTGATGTCATAGTGTGTGTTCAGGGGTCAGAGGATAACTTGCAAGAGATGGTTTTCCCCTTCCAGCATGGTTTTCTAGGATCAAGCTCATGTTACCAGGCTTTCATAGGAAACATTTTGAACTGAACCATCTTGCTAGCCTTAATTCTATTGTCACAACTCTAGAGACTCAGTTTTCATGGAAATTATGTCAGATCAACAGGATGTCCATTTTCTGGGACAATCTGTATTGTAAAATTGGTAAGTTTCCATTCTATTCCAGATTCTCTTCCTCCAAATTACACATAGCCAGGTTCCATCAGAGTCCCCAAGTATTTAAAAACATATTTATCTCTTCAAAATATATAATTTCTTTCTACTGAAAAATTTCAAAATCCTTTCTTCTGACATTGTGAAATGCAGTTATTCAAATGGGTGCCTTGTTCTTGGCTCATGGGAACTTAACTATCTAATGATTACACCTTTTTGCTGACTTTTTTTTTATTTTTCTTTTGTTTTGTTTGTTTTAGACAAATAAGAAGCTCCAAGCACAGAGTCTTAAGGGACTTGCTATTTAACTTCCTTAGGATGATAATGAACATCTAATTGGTATATTTCAGGAACGAATATTCTAATACTATACCTATATCTCATAATATAACTTGACCCATTGATTTTACTCAGGAAACAAACAGAAACATATCAAGGTCAATATCACATATAATACTTCCATAACTTGTCCATTTATAAATTCTAACATGGAGAAGAGGCCTGGGTTATTTCATAGATCCTATGCAGGTTGTCAATGGCCACCACTCTTGATGAATTCTAATAATCTAGGATAGCCAGTTTTTAATCACCATCCACTTACAACACAAGAACAATGATTCTTTTAACTTCCATTTTCAGGCAGCCCTACATTTTCAGCTGGAGCATCTTCCTTCTGTATACTTAAAGAAAACTAACACAGGAGCCCAGTGTCTCTGCTCTCCACCAGATATCTGTTAGGAATCCTAATCAATGGGCCATCATCCTCTTTCCTAGATGACACCAAAAGTTCCTTTGGAAGCCTTCCCTTAACTCCTGGGCATTCTTTTCTGTTAGAGTTTAATATAGCAACAGCCTTCACGTCTCCCATCACATACTGGCTCCTGGGGTTTAAGTAGTATAGCAAATAGTGGGTACTCAGTAAGCATTTGTTCATCAGTGACTCAGTACCTCTGTAACTGTCTAGTTCTGCCTTGGTAAGGCGCAAATCTAGTTCACTTAGTGTTCTTTCATGATCACTCCCTTGACTAATTGAGAAGGTGAGTAAATACTATCTTTTGGGGTTACCATTAATTTCTATTTACCAACCAGACTTATTTTTTATCTGAACATTAGACTTAGTACTAAAAAAAATGCAACAGTTGATTGAGCTTTTACCATCTTCAAAGGAATTATTTATTGGTGATAATAATAAAGAAAATCCACAAGACTAATTTTACATTAAAATAGATCAATATATAACATATCAGTAAATTAGGATAAAATCAGAATGTATAATTTTGTAATTTTTGTATTCAGTATTCAGGATATTTGTCATATTCTATATATAAAAATGAAATATATCATTACAAAAATAACATTAAAAACAAAATAGAAAAGTGGGATTAATTTACTTATTTCATTCCCATCTTTGATCTCTGAGAGGAATAATCCAAACCTACAAAAGAATTCTATGCAAAATACTTCTCTAATATTTGCCTTTATAGGTACAGAAAATCAAGTTGTATATAGTTTATAATAACTGCATGTCTACAAATATCCCCTAAATTTAAAAAATAGAAGCTACTAACAAGGAGCAAAACTGCTGACTAGCAGATCATCAAAGACAACTCAACAATCCATCCCCAGCCCCAGAGTTTAGACAGTTATGCAAGACACATGCAATCTGCAAAAAGAGACCAGGAAGTATGTGATATTTCCAGACTTCATTGTCAGAAAACTTCCTACAATTTCATGTGGTTGCCTCGTGCACCACTATAGCCTCATTTCCTCCCATTGAGCAGAGGCCAGCAGCTGCTCAGGCTTCCTCAGCTGCACTGCCCTTAGCCCTCTCGCCCTGTGTCACAGACACTGTCTGAAGCAGAAGTGGGAGCTCAAATGGAAGTGGGACACACAATTCTTAAAAAAAAAAATCTTGTGAGAAACAGCATTTTAAACTTGACTTTGAATGGGGCTATAGATTAGGTCAACAAAGGGGCCAAAATCCTGAAGAGCTGTCCCTTAAATAATTGAGACTAATTCTTAAACACTATTATGGGGTCATAAAACACCAAGCCTGGAAATTAAAGATTTTTATGCCTCATCAAAAAGTCTTTGAATGTAGTCCCCTGGCATCCTGCCAATAAGGGTAGCTCTTGGGGGGGTGGGGGGAGAAACCCTGTGCCAAAGGCCAAAAAGGCAGCTGTGTTATTGAGCTTCTGAGGGCTCCCAACTCAACACCCACACAAGCTCAATTATGAACAAATTAAAGGGATCCAGACGGAACATAGTAATTCTGGTAATTTAAATAAATAGAGGAAAGTCTGCAATTAGTAGAGAAAGATTGATTTTCTGGAAAACCCCAAAGTATCTACACAGTTCCTTAAATTGCACCCCAGCCATTGAATAAGTATAGTTACAGCCAATTGCTTAAAAATAAATTTCTTAATCATCATTGGTCTGTCTTACACATGACCACATGCATGCTCCAAAGATATCTACTAAATATTGAAACAAAAATGGCCACCCCACATTTAGACTGGTTTCATAGAAATTAAGAATACCAAGTAAAACTGCTGTCAGTTTTTGCATTATGCTTTACAGTGTAGCCACACTGAAACCCTTCTGGAAAAATTCCACATGTAAAACTCTAGTTAACCAAATGAACTTTACAAGTTTAGAGAAATAGTTATTTAAAAGGAATCAGAGATTAATTGTGTACAAGCTACTCAATTAGCTTGCTTTTAGTTTATTAACAAAGAAAAATATATACTGTCACTTTGTATAGATCCTTACAAATCACTTAATAAAATTTCAATACCTGTCCTTGATTTAAAGAATAAAGGGACTAGTGAAAAATTTTGGGAAACTAGGACTACAAAGAAGTCCTAGTTTTAACCTGATAAAATGCTTCTCTCAGGAATCCATAAATACCATTTATACACACGCACTCCCCCCCCACACATATACAATAAGGAAACATTCCTATCAAATCTTTAAACTCACTTTGATTATTTGATTCTAATGTTCATGGGAGAGTCAATGCATTCGAAGAGCCAAAGTAAGTTAACTTTGAAAAGCAAATCTAGCTTTCTACTTAAAAAGATGAATCAGAAGAAAGTTATCCTATGGAAGTAACTAAAATTCAGAGTACTAGCAGCGCCTTGTGCAGGCAGATTTATATGACAGTAAACCAGCATGTCTGCAAACCCACCCATGTGCAAATGTAAAGGAGTCTAGTAGCTAATGAGACTGCATTCTGAATTAATAGTAAAAGTTAAATAATATATTGTTTTTATTTTTCTTTAGAAATATTTGTATACTATGAATAAAAATATATTATTAATCGTTTTTACAAAACCCACCTGAAGAAAATAAGTGAGATAAATAGGACACCAAAAACCAGAACCAAACCAAACCAAAGGAAGATAAAATGGGGTTATATGGTGATGAATCTAAACTGTTTGTGCTTTTATTTCTGTGTGCATACGTGTTGCAGGAAGGGTAGCTGGGCACATCTCTGTGAAGGAGCCAGAAGCTGACCACAGAGGCAGTCTTAATCACTTTCCACCTTAGATTTGAGACAGGGTCTCTCACTGTACCTGGATGTCTCTTATTGGCTGGACTGGCTGTCCTGCGAGCTCCTAAGAAGCCTTCCTGTGTGCCTTCCCAATTCCAACATTACAAAGCATATTCACTTTTCTGATGTTTTTAAGGTGGATAGTAGGGCTCTAGGCACAGGTCCTCATGGTTTTACTGTACATGCTTTACTGACTAAGTATTTGTATCAGTCCCATCAAAACATGCTTTACTGTAAATGACACCAAGATCAAAGGGAAAACACAAGTACCAATTTACAACACTACAATACAATTCTAAAAAGAATATAAAGAAACAAATGGCATACTTGTAAAGGACAAATAAATGAATTCAAATAAGAAGATATAAATGGGCCGAAAGAAAGATACATAAAATAAAACCTTCAGTCAAGTTCAAGTTCCATTTAAATGGGGAAGAGAAAAGCAATGTGTAAATCAAGAGTCGTTCATTCAGTACCATACAATGATTCCAGTGCGCTAGTGGCATGATCATGTGCATGATGGCTGAGCAAAGTGCACAGCATGGCAGGCAGGGACACTTGTATGTAAGCCCTGAGTGGGTCTGGTGACTAGGGGAAGGGGGTAGGGATGTGGAGGCTGAAGTTTTCAAAAGACTTCGCCTGTCTTTGGAAAGAATATAAGGAAAAAATAGTAAAAAGTAAAAATAAGTAATTGGCATCTTGCCTTTAATAATCCATCCCAACATCTGAAAAGGATTCAATATAGAAGTTAAGGTTATGGTTTGACTCAGTACCAAGCATGACATGGAGATAGTGCCTATAGATTTCTATAGATGTTTAAAAAGACAGTGTTGGCTACACAATTCCAGGTGCCTTAAATCAACCTCCTCTTGCCTCATCCAACCAAGTGGCTGGAGTTATACGTGTCTTAAGCATCTACGCCACACTTAGGTCATGGAAAGTTTTTGACAGAGAACTAGTCAGTCTAAAGTCATCACTCAATAAATAAATATGAACATTTATCCTTTCATGTTATTTTATTTTTAGCCATATGAAGCTGATGCTTTTTCCAGGTTAAGAAACTATTATGTGAGTATTCTGTCTTCATATTGTAGAATTTTTTTTTAATTGGGAATTAAATCCAGGGCCCGGTGTGTGCCAGGGAAGTACTGTACCAACTGAACCGCATTTCCAGCTCTAGGGTTTATTATTAGTTTTTAACCTTTGAAGTTGTATTTTATCCTGCTGAGAGCATTATTCCCCTAAACATCATCATTATCAACTCTTTAAACTATATATACGCACATATATATGTATATATATACATACATGCATGTATATATATGATTATATGCATACATGTGTACATATGTATATACATACATACAATCTAGCGTTCTAAATGGTACATTACACTACAAACAACACTCAACTTCTATAATCAAAGAGGAGACACTTCAAAATGCTCAGCACTTTTGGACATGACTGGGGTTTAATAATTATGTAGACTTCATAATATTTTTTCTCTCTGAAAATTGATGATATACTAATTTTATCTCTGGCACAGATTTTAGAATTATAATGCTAGCCACTTTTTTTTAATTAAATGAGAAAAACAGCAATATATTTTCCTCCCCAAATTTAAGAGCCATTTTTATCCATTCATCTTATTTATAGAGAAACTGGCAAGGAAGAACAGGAAATGTTTATCAAGCACTTCAAGAAAATGAATTGCTCCTTAAATTATTAGTAATCACAGATGCCACTGTGACATTAGCCCTTTGGTTTGTCACAGGTTTGCTCTCGAGCAAATCCGCTTCTGACCAATGCTCATGACAGCCTCCTCGTTGAGCTTTTCTGTCTGTCTCACACTATAGGCGATTAGAGCAAATGCTTCCCAATGATTTAGTTAATTTATAGAAAATGAAATCAATTTCCTTTGTTTCAATGTGATTGAACATTTTCCTGAGCTTCTGTAAATGAGCAACAGATAAGCCCTATTTATCAGACCATTGGGTAGAGCTTGAGGTTTTGATGATCCTGTTTCCTTGTTAATGTTAATGAGATATGTAATATGCCTCAAGAAAAAAAAAACAACACTTGCAGAGTTTGTCCCCTGAACATTCAAGATACAATGAATATTTTGCTCTGAGTGTATGCTAAACTTTTAAGTTCTCAGAGGAGGGGAGCAATGCTCTTCATCGTCTGAAAAGGCTTACAGCCTCATGCCCAGGTCTATACTGTTGCCAAAGTCCTTGAAGCCAACAAATCCTAAGCTGTTTAGTCAATGCAACAGATCTAAGGCACTGCTCCCCTCTCTAATGTCTTAGGATTTGGGGATATTTAGTTGATAAAACCAATGGGGAGTACCATTTGACCCAATTTTCTTACCAAGCCAAATAACAGCTATGCCCAACAGGCATGATATATGCAAACTGGAACCAATACACAAATGCAAAGGCAGGGGAGCTGAGGATTTTTTTTTTTTTTTTTTTTTGTGCTACTCAAGTTTTCCAGGATTAGCTGTTTTGTTTTGTTTTGTTTTCCTCCCTGATCAACAAAGGGAAGAATTATGCGGAATGCTACATAAAACTAAGCTTCTCTCTTTCCTGTTCAAGCAGGTTATTCACAATTACATGTGTGAGAGGGAATACAAAGATAGAGTGAACAGCTTCTGAAGTTGAAGAGACAAACACTGGACCACTTTTGGAAGTCGGATGGGTGGGGACTAGACAGCTGGCCTGATGCACCTCCCCATTACTTACCAAGGTCCATGCTCTTGGAGGTTTTCAGGTTAATGGGTTCGAGCTGCCTGGCTGGTGTCACAAGTCTGAAGTTGACATGTGGATCTGGAAAATATCCTGTGGAATCCCCTCCAGAGCTGTGGAAAGAGGGTGTGTGCTATATTTGAGTTTAGACCAAAAGGCAGGGAGAAAGGACGATTATGAATGGTTATGTTCTCATACTGCATATCTTCATTCTTCTTCAGTCTACACTCATGTATTTTTTTTAATTATCTTTAATCTGTTTTTATAGTCCAGTCATTATCCCCCTCCTGTTCTGCCCTAATCTAGTTCCTCATCCCATTTCTCCTCCCTTGTCTCTAAGAAGATACCCTTACCTCCACATCCCCTGACACTTGCCAGGCCTCCCTATTCCCTGGGGTTTCAAGTCTCTCGAGGGTTAGGTGCATCTTTTCTCACTGAGGCCAGACTAGCCATTCCCTGCTGTATATGTGTAAAGGCCTCAGACCAGCTAGTGTATGCTGCCTGATTAGTGGCTCAGTGTCTGAAAGATCTTGGGGTTCCAGCTTAGTTGACACTGCTGGTCTTCCTGTGGGGTTGCTCTCTTCCTCAGCTTCCTCTAGCCTTTCCCTAATTCAAGCACAGGGGTCCCCAACCTCAGACCATTGGTTGGGTGTATCTGTGCAGTCATATATTTTAAACCTATTCTTGACCCTCAGACTTCTTTTATGGAATGTAACAGTTCTGGGCTAGGTATTATTACCTTGCAGTATAATTTAACTATTGTGTTTGGGTTAATAGCATCTTTTGTTCTTCCAGTGGTTTCTGCTACTTGGGATCCTGCTGCATCATATACAACTTCAGGTGGGTGAGGGGTGCTCAGCAACCCACAACACTTCAAAGGATGTTGCTAGATACTAGCCCAGCCCAAAGTGGCCTCAGAGATTCCCAGGGGATAAGTGGGCCCTTTTAAAGAGCAGTGAAAGGGATGTCTCCATAAAGAAACCTGTCTTGAATGACTGATGGCTGCAGGAGACTGAGTTGTACCTTTTTTCGGTGATCTTCAAAGAGTAATGTTAATGCATGTAGACTCTGTCCATCAATAACACCATAAGAAAGCCACAGGAACAGCACAGTTGACAATTTAGACACAAATACATTAAATGCCCTTTATGGATTTCTTAGTACTTGGGGTCAATCTAAAGAACGTTGCTTCTACTGAATACTCTATTTTGTTTGGGGATTCAGTACAAAGGACTATATAAAGAAGTTTCAGATAATAGCTTACTTTTGTTTAGAAAAAAGTAAGTACGCACTTTCCATAAATTAAGTTGCAACTGCTTTCTCCTTTGTGCTTGGGTTTGCTAACGTGTATATGAGCAGCTCATCTCAGCATGATTTCTGTCCTAAACTCAGACTGGGTGACAAATCTGAATCCTTAGACCATCTGAAAGGGTTGAGGTTGAGCTTTAGAGAGTTTGGCATTTTAAACAACAAACAGCAACAACTACCTTAATCTTGAATGAGGAGGCCTCTAAAATGCAGAGAACAATCCCAACTTTTAAACTAAATACAGTAGACAAGTTTAATTTTTTTTAAAAAACCTTATTGATATTTAATATTCCCTGTCATTACTGTGAAATAGCAATCCTTATGAACAAGTAAATGAGCCTACACTATTATAACCCAGTGGGTAGAAATAGAATGTCGTCTGAGAGGTGCCACAGTACATTATGCAAGAGTTAGGGCCATAGAACACAATGGACCAGTTTACATCCTGACTGCTACTTGCAAGTCATTGTACCACAATGTCCTTTTACATAAAAGGAATATCATTGTGTTGTCCACCTTTAGGCTTCCTTCTCTTCATATATAAAATGTACAGTAAGAGAACCACTCTGTAAGGTCATTGTTTAAACATATTCAGATATGCAAAATAGTGAGATGAGTGCCTACCACAGAGTAAGAACTCAATGTTTGTCACATTTTAATATTAGTAAGCTCCATTTCTGTAGGCCAGGGTGGCTATAGAATCTTGAGAGCTCAGGATTCTCTCCAATGCAAACAGTATACTCATTTCCATGAAAACTATGTAGAAAATTTGAGTTGGTATGTGGGTACATTGTCAATGGAGAAAGCCTTCAAGTGCTATAGGCATGTCACCCAGAGAATGCCAACTGTGCCTAAGAATTCATGACTCATTTAGTGTTATTGATGCCAGCATGATCAAACACAAATATTCCAATTTCTCCTTGTAATTTTACAGAATTCAGAGATGTCACTGAGATCAAGAGCTACTTTGTGCTTTGGTGCTGTGGTAGCATGTGTCTTTACATGCGTTATTCTTCTTTTATTTTCATGTAAGATTTTATGGTTTGATCTTGTGTGATGATGCAGGTTTAATGTCAGCAGGACACATGATCTTCACAAATTCAAAGATGAGGCAGAAGGAATCAAGGGTCATCCATCTCTTAGATAAGAGTCTGAGGCGCAAAGAAGGGGTCCTGGGTCACACAGCTGTTCAAGAGCAAATCCTGGGCCCAAGTTACAAGCTTGGATTAAAATACTGGTTTGAATGCATAAATATTAAAGTCTTTTCCTTCTAAATTGAAGATATGATCAGTTTCCTAAGGAACTTGCATTTTAGGTTTTTGATCTTGCTTCAACAGAGTATAGGTTGTGGTGAAAGAAAAGAAAGCCAAGTAGCAGATCAAAGATGATGCTTTATATTTTAATGATAGCCTTTAGGGAAGATGTTTATGGCCAATATGAAAATTCTTCTTCAAAACAAAGATTTCATTGCATTTAAAGAACTCTGCTCATAATGGACTATGGGAATCTACCCAACTGATGAGTGTATTGGTTAATCCAATTCAGTCTCTTAGATTATCTTTTCAGTGATTGGCATGCCAAGAATAAGAGCTCAAAGCTTCTAAACTTTTGGAAAATAATCATTCTTACCTATCTCTCTTCTACAAATAGTGTGGGGGTGACATATGATTGAGTATCAAGCTATGATCTGCTCAAACAAAACAAATCTATTTTAATAAAAATATTAGGATATAATTGATGAAAATAAGATAAATGAAAGCTGTACCATACATATGAATGTTGCATGTATGTATATACATATGTCTGATTACATCCATTAATTTGAAGTTATATACATCTGTTACCATTATTTCAAATGCGTCCAAATGCACAGTTTGAAAATGTTCATTAGAAGGATTCCTATTGCCATCTTAGAAACTAGAAATGCAAAAGAAAGCTGCAGTCAGACCTGCAGATATTTAAGGCGAGACAAGAGGGTAATGCAAGACCCAATGGGGCTAGAGCCGACATCAGCAGCTAGCACACTGAAGTAATGAGTGTAGTACTGAATCAGTTAATGTGAAAATATTTTAGCCATGTAAGTTAGATGGGTTGAATTGTTTGTAATTTTATGTTACACACTGAAAGCATTTGGAGTCAGGGTGACACAATGATTAAGTATAAAATATGACAAAGTTAGCATGTGCTCATGGCTGAGTGGGCTGCAGTTGGAGGCCGTGGGAAGCTGGAAGCTGACAGCGGGCCAAAGACATGTCCTAGATAAAGGCTGTGCTTTCAGCATGAACAACCAGGGAATCTCTCAGATAGAAATGATACTCTTGTCAAATTATGCTGCATATTGAATAAATAAGGGCAGCAAGAAACATATGCCGCTGGCCTGAAAATGGGAACACCCCAGGACTATGAAAGACATAAGAGTCAGGAGTGGATACTCAAGGAAAACTCTCCAAAAGTAAAAGACAAGGAGGAAGATTTGTAAGATGGGCCAAGAAAACTGTTTGCAGCACCACGGGATCTATGCCTTGTGTATGTATTAGAGGATATGGTTGAGAAAATATGAATAATGAAGGAATAACCAAATGTTGCCTAAATTGCTAACACCACTATCTTAGTGTTTCTATTGCTGTGATAAAGCACAGGACCAAACATAACTTGGGGAAGGGAGAAAGGGTTTACTGCATTTTACAGCATATAGTCTATCATCCAAGGAACTAGTGCAGAGACAAGGGAGAAGTGCTGCTTTCTGACCTGCTCCTGTGGCTTCAGTCTGATTTCTTACAGCACCTAGGACCATCTGCCCAGGGGCAGCTCCATCCACAGTTATCTGTGCTCTCCCATATCAAGAAAATGCCTCCACAGACTTGCCAACAGGCCATTTTACGGTGGCGTCTTCTGAGGTGCCAGTCTCTCCTTCTAAATAACTCTAGCTTGTGTCAGTTGACAAAAGCTAGCCAGCACAGATACTCAACATATTCTGTTATTATTTGGCTTTAATCACTCATTGAGACTTCACAGCCAAAACCACATTTCCCATATATTTTGTTTTTATACATACAGATTTTAAACTTCTCTCTTATTCAATATCATTGATATAACACAGATAAGTTCTGATTTCATGTTGTTTTAAAGAATAGGCATTAAATTTTATCAAATCTATTTTCCCCTCTATATACAAGAAAGCTTTTCTTGTATAAAGGAAGACTTGATCTCTGAAAGCACATATTTCCCTCGTGGAGAGCTTTTCCATGTTTGATTTGAAAGGTGTTGGGGGCAGGGGGCAGCCTTCCTTGCTCAACTTCTCTGGCTCCCTTCCAGTCCTTCCTCACACATCCAAATCCCACTGCTGCTGATCACCTAGGCAACACAACAGCTTGCAGGATGGTACAGGTCACAGGTTCCCAGGAGGGGGGAGAGAGTTGCAAAGCATTAAGACTTGTTTTATCCACCTCAGAAATGTCTCTGTCCTTTCCTACCATATAATTTCTCCTTTTTCTTAGATCCTGATATCCTTGTATCTAACAAGTCCCAAGGGCTATAGCTTCATCCACACATGAAATTGCTCAGGGTTTGACACTCATCCCTGGTGTTGAAACATCCAATGCTTCTCTGCTGCTTTCCAGAGAAGCTAGGTGCACATGGAACATGGCAGAGTAGCTGCCATGGATTCTTCCTCCAGATATCAAAGTTTCGGCTGCACTGAACACAGTATTCTTCCCTCTCCCATCAAGGCTTTTCTTCTGCTGCTTTTCTGCTTCATGGGCCCCTCATTTTCCTGGTTGGGAATGATATTGAACATTTAAGAGTTATTTATTGATTATTTATGTTTCTTCTTTTTGAGACAGTCTGTTCATTTCAATAGCCTAAAATGATTTTAGTCCTTATTTTTTTGCAGATCTTCATATATTCTCGATATCAATGTGTTCTTCACATCACGGCCTATCTGGGACAGAGCTGCCTGAGGTCCTCTCCATTCTACAGGCTGTCTGTTCTCTCTCTGTAGACAGTTTCCCTTGCTGTTCAGAGACTTAATTCTACACATTCCCATTTGTCAACGATTGGGACTATTTTCTGAGCTGTTGCAGTCCAGTTCAACAGGTGCTTGCCAGTGTCTTAACTTCAGGCACGTTTGCTCTGATTTCCTCTAACAGTCTGTGGGTTTCAAGCTGTAAAGTACGACCTTTGGCCTGATTCAAATTGACTTTTGAGAAGGGAGAGATGCAGATCTAAATTTGTTCTCCTTGGATATTCCATTTTCCTAGTGCCATTTATTGAATAAACTTTTTTCCTTAGTGTATGTTCTCAGTGTTTGTCAAAATTAGGTGGCCATGGATTTGTGAGTTTATTTTGGTGTCCTCCTCCTATTCTTTTGACAGATGTGTTTGCTTTGGTATAAGCACCAACCTGTTTGCTTTGTTATTGTTTTACTGCTGTGGCTCTGTAGTTCAAGGTCAGATGCTGGGATACCTCCAGCCATGTTGCCTTTGCTTAGGTTTTTGCCAATCTATTTTCTACTGATTTTGTCTTGGTGCTACCTCGATGGAATTGTGTGGCAACACAGAAGTTGTAAAATAAAGTGAATGAAACCATGTAGATATTGATTTTTTTGGATGTCATCAAATTTGTTTTGGATTCAGGATCAAGATAGACAATGTAGAGAATGAAGAAAACTAACTACATTCTACATTCTTTTAAAAAAAATCCCCACGTGTGTTACCTAGTTCACTGTGATTCTCAGTGTTCTTCATGATTATGTCTTGAGAACAATAACTGATTTCAAAATCTAAAACTCAGAGGTAGTTCAACACAGGCAGGCTTTCCTCTGATAGAGTTGGCTATACTCTTGTGTAGCCTCATTTTTAGCTCATTGTATTAAAAAGCATAATAGAAATGACACCAGCGTTGCTGTAAGAAAAATGAAGAAATTTCACAGGGTTATCATGGGAAACAGAATGGAATAAAATACACAGTTTTTTAACAGCCATAATAAATACAGAAAATAGCAAAGAGACAATTTAATGATTTTTAAAACTCATCAGAAGAACAAAATCTATGAATTCCCCTAGTTAAATAGTATGTATGCTTAGTAAATCTTCCGCTTTTGTGCCTGTGTGAGTCTAAAAGTTATTGATTTTCTAGTTTCTATTACAGAGTGGCTATAATATTGGGTACCCTTTCAATATTTTAGATTATATGGTGCTGCTTTAATTTTTAGGTTCCATTAACTTTCTTGGAGCATCTATTTTTAAAATTCCTTTTGGGTTTGCCAACTACAAAGTAAAGAAAGAAGAAAACCTGAGACTTTAGCTTCTTAAGGTTTTACTTTGCACCTTCCTACGTAAGAGGTTTGTGTGGGTTTTTTGTTTGTTTGTTTGTTTGTTTGTTTGTTGTTTGTTTGTTTTGAGTTCTGCTACTCTGGTCTTCAAATTTGTAAGAGAAAACCAGATATTTTCCCAGTGATGTTAATTATATAAGATGAATCTCAAAAAATTCCAGGAAGCCAGTTATGAACAATGTAAGCCCTTGGTCACAAAAACCTTTCACTGGGGAGGAAAAATGGAGACTATGAGATTTCCATTCTGCAAAGAAATAGAG
Organism: Montemys delectorum; assembly: GCA_019843815.1. NCBI lineage: Eukaryota > Metazoa > Chordata > Mammalia > Rodentia > Muridae > Montemys > Montemys delectorum. Next base: position 17,156 of record JADRCD010192527.1, read on the forward strand.
TTAAAATAAGGCTGAGTTTTCCCAGAAAAACTATAACAGGGAACATTTATGATATACCATTTTATCGATACCTGTGACTGAAATCTTCAAGGCCCCATTCCAGAGCAGGATGTGGTGGTGGGGACGGCGGTACTTCATTCTCGGCCCACCCATCACTGGGAAGCAATAGGTCTATAAAACAAGGAACAAATGAAGCTGTAGTGAACCAGAGGGAGAAGGAGCCAAGGTTATTTGTATTTCAGTCCATCTCTCACACATAAACCACCTTAGAAATCAATAGGCCTTCACCTGGAATGGAAGGAGTCACATGAACACTTCCTGGCTGAGATAGCCTGGGCCTCCTAA